>JAINUV010000976.1:0-196177 GCA_020205505.1 Panax japonicus
TACATGATGTAAGTATCGATGAGGTATTTGATTTTAATTCTCCTGATGTAGATATAAGTGACTTAAGAACTGCTTTGCGTGACATAACCACTGATCTACATCAATACATGAAGTGGTTCAGAGTCTTGTCTAAAGATCATTCTCTTCTTCAAGAGGAGAAGAAGAAAGTTCAAGAAGAGCTTGAAACAACCCTTTTAAGTACTAATCTTATCTCCAAGCTTGAAGTTGAGAATGAAACTTTGAAACAGACACACACACATCATGCTCAAAGAGAGTCTATGCTAACCTCTAAAATTGAGGATCTAGAGAAGACTATCTCTGCATGGAACAGATCCACATCGTCCATGGATTGCCTACTCTCTAGTCAGAAAAGCGCATTCGACAGAACGAGCTTAGGCTTTGGGGGATCCACCTCAGAGCTAAGTATGGAAAAGACAATGGAAACTAGCACCAGTAATGTCTCAAGTTTTGGTAGAGGTATTGCTTTTGTAAAATCCTCATAGTTGGAAGAACTAGTTCAACCTTGTTCCACTGTCTCTAGTTATACTCAGAGAAGTAAAGGATCTCACGCTGGTCTGGGTTTCATCAAGGAAAAGAGTAACCCAACCTCTATTTACCAACCTCGAAGAATTGTAGAGTCAAACAAAATCAACTCTACGAATCAACTGGGAAGGTACAGCAGAGGTAAGGCACACTCATCACTATCTATGAAATCTAAGGACACGTGGAAGAAAGAGAGTCAGTTTAACAGAAGGTTTACTAAGGAACCATACAAGTCCAAGTGGAAGATGAATCACCACACACACACAGGCATGCATTATAATAGATGCTTCATTTGCAATAAATACGGTCATAAGGCCACAAAGTGTTATTATAATTCCATGCATGTGAGACCCAAGATTAGACAAATTTGGGTCCCCAAAGGCACTAACAAAGTAGGACCCATGCAAATATGGGTACCAAAATGAAGGTTCAAATATTGTGACAGGAAAAGAGCTCCACGTCCTCAACATGGTATCTGGACAGTGGTTGCTCAAGACATATGACAGGGAACAAAGCTCTACTATCCAACTATGTAGAAAAGGAAGGTCCCTCAGTCATCTTTGGAGATAATGGTACTGGCAAGACAAGAGGCTATGGCTCAGCCGGAAATGGTGTGATATCATTCAGTAAAGTGGCCTATGTGGAAGGTCTGCAGCACAACCTCCTAAGCATTAGTCAACTCTGCGACAAGGGACATCAAGTAACATTCATCAATAATCAATGTCAAGTCAGAGATCTGAAGACATCTGCAGTAAAGCTAACCGGAACAAGAGAAGGAAATGTCTACACAGTAAATCTTGGACAACTAAGCTCAGACGAAATAATATGTTTTCTAGCTAGTGCCTCTGAAGAGGTGAGCTGGCTATGGCATCGAAGATTATCCCATCTCAACTTTAAAAGCATGTCCAAACTGGCATCAAAAGGTCTCGCGGCTGGCCTTCCTAAGTTCAACTTTGTGAAGGAAAGGCTATGTAATGCTTGTCAATTTGGAAAACAAACCAGAAGCTCATTCAAAGGCAAGACTGATAACTCCATTGACAAGCCCCTGCAGTTGCTTCACATGGATCTTTTTGGACCTATACCAACAACCAGTCTCGGAGGAAAAAGATACTCTCTAGTCATATTCGACGACTACACTCGATTCACATGGGTATTCTTCCTGACTTCAAAGGATGAGACAAGCTCCATATTAATCAAGATGTTCAGAATGGTGATGAACGAGAAAGGAGAGAAAATCAAGGCTATAAGAAGTGATCATGGTAGAGAATTCGATTTTTCAGAAATGGATCAGTTCTGCACAGACAATGGCATCAATCATAACTTCTCAGCTCCACGAACTCCTCAACAAAATGGAGTCGCTGAAAGAAAGAACAGAACCCTGATAGAGGCTGGGAGAACTTTGCTAGCAGCAGCCCGTCTGCCTGAATACTTTTGGGCAGAAGCAGTCAACACTGCATGCTACACTCAGAACAGATCACTAATCCACTCTACGATCAAGAAGACGCCCTACGAACTATGGAAAGGAAGAAAGCCAAATGTCAGCTACTTCCATGTCTTTGGATGTGCATGCTATATTCTCAACAATGGAAAACAATACCTGAGAAAATTTCAACCAAAATCAGATGAAGGAATTTTCCTTGGATATGCCACGGACAGCAAGGCATACAGAGTGTTCAACAAAAAGAAGCTGAATGTCGAAGTTTCAATACACGTCATTTTTGATGAAACTGACTTAGACAAAGCAGTACCTCAAGACACTACGACCAATGATGCGAACACTACGACTGAAGTTGTCGAGGCCAACACTACGAGTGAAGTACCAGACAGAGAAGTCGTAGAACATGATAATGAAATCATAGAGAGGACCATCCAAGATAATGAATCTCCACTACAAGAAGAAGAAATAGACCTTGAAGACTTAAGACAGGAAGGTATCAGGACAGATGTTCCAACTGGCAGCAGATGGGCAAGAAATCACACTCAGGATCTAATCATTGGAGATCCGAATGCTAGAATCAAAACAAGATCTGCTACTCAGAATGAATGTTTCTATCTAAGCTTCCTGTCACAAATTGAGCCAAAGAAAATAGAGGATGCAATGGAAGACTCCAGTTGGATAGAAGCTATGCAAAGAAGAACTCAACCAGTTTGAACGAAGCAAAGTGTGGAGATTAGTGCCAAGACCAAATGATCATCCAGTGATAGGAACTAAGTGGGTCCTCAGAAACAAAATGGATGAAGATGGAGTCATTACCAGGAACAAGGCAAGATTAGTGGAAAAGGGCTATTCTCAAGAAGAAGGTATCGACTATGATGAGACTTTTGCACCCTTTGCAAGACTAGAAGCCATCAGAATCTTTCTTGCCTTTGCTGCCCACATGAAGTTCAAAGTCTTCCAGATGGATGTCAAGAGTGCATTTCTAAACGGAGAGCTTCAAGAAGAAGTCTATGTCGAACAACCTCCAGGTTTTATCAATCCATCCCTTTCCAATTATGTCTATAGATTAGATAAAGCCTTATATGGTCTTAAACAAGCACCTAGAGCATGGTATGAAACTCTAACTAACTTCTTAATAGAAAATGGGTTCACTAGAGGCAGGGTAGATACCACATTATTCCTTAGAAAGCACAAAGACAAAGTCTTACTAGTTCAAATATATGTTGATGACATCATTTTTGGTTCTACTGACGAAAAATTATGCAAGAGATTCTCTAAGCTAATGCAGAGCAAGTTTGAAATGAGCATGATGGGTGAACTGAATTTCTTCCTTGGATTACAAGTGAAGCAAACTAATGAAGGGATATTCATAAATCAAGCCAAATACATCAAAGATTTGTTAAAGAAATATGGCATGGAATCAGCTTCCCCCATAAAAACTCCAATTGCTCCTGCAACTAAGCTTGACAAAGATGAGAATGGTAAAGGTATTGATATAACTCAATACAGAGGTATGATAGGTTCTCTTTTGTACCTAACTGCTAGTAGACCAGACATAATGTTCGCAACATGCATATGTGCTAGATTTCAGGCTAACCCTAAAGAGTCTCATTTATCTGCTGTAAAAAGAATCTTCAGGTATCTCAAAGGCACACCTTACTTGGGGCTTTGGTATCCCAAGGAATCCTCATTTGAACTAACAGGATACATAGATGCTGATTTTGCAGGATGTAAGATAGATAGAAAGAGTACCAGTGGCACCTGTCAGTTGCTAGGAAATAGGCTTGTGTCCTGGTTCAGCAAAAAACAAAACTCAGTGTCCACTTCGACTGCAGAAGCTGAATATATTGCTGCTGGCAGCTGCTGTGCTCAAATTCTATGGATGAGAAACCAGCTAGCTGACTATGGGTTTGATTTCAAATCGATACCCATACACTGTGATAACACAAGTGCCATAGCAATAACTCATAATCCTGTTATGCATTCTAGGACCAAGCATATTGAAATAAGGTATCACTTTATTAGGGATCATGTGCAAAATGGAACTATATCACTACAATATATTCCTACTGAAAATCAACTTGCAGATGTTTTTACTAAACCACTAGATGAATCCAGATTCAATAAGTTATTAAGTGAACTAGGGATGCTTAATCTTCAACCATGAAATATATGCTCTAGACTGTACTAACCATAACAGGTACAAAGGCTAAACTCAACATCATAGACATAATCAAGGGAAGTCCACGACCTTAGAGTAGAAAGGATAGACTCTACGAATGATGATCAGACTCAACAACTGTCAAGCGGACTCGACGATCGTAAAACAGACTCGACGATCGTAGACCGTACAGTAAAAAGGACAGATTACGGATGGTAGACAAACTCAACGACCAGAAGACTACCTCAACGATCGTAGTCATTCTAAGGACATTTCAGCACTAAAGACTCAAAGGGCAAATCAGTACATTCAATCAAATCCAAGACGTAGAGCCAAGCAAAAAGCGACACCTGTCCCACTAAGTCAAAAAGAGAGAGGGAAGCTACAAGAACTAGCTGGAACCGTATTTTTTTTTCAAAATCTGAAGTTCAAAAGATAATCTCTCTCTCTGAAAGCAAAACCCTAACTCAAGAAAAAGCTCAATCGCATTCCACTTCTCTACCACAGAATCATGGCTGTTTCAAATGTAATCTCAGGCTACAGACTCTGCTTCGATGAGTTCAAGGATGCTCCTCCAAAGTTTCACAAAACATTAGCACTACTAAAGAAGGCAGGTCTCGAAGAAGCGCTGAGTACCGACACCCTCATCTATCCCGAGTTAGTGAAAGAGTTCTACAAAAATGGAGTGTACGAACTCAACACCATCACTACACGGGTAAGAGGAGTTGAAATGATGCTAAGGGAAGAAGACTTCAATCTGGCCCTTGGCTTCAAGGATACAGGGCACTCACCTCTCGACAGCATAAGATTTGAAGAAGGATTGAAGAAAATGCATCACAAAAAGAACTCCTCTGTAAAAGGCTATAAAAAGAAGGAATTCCCTCAAAGGTATGAATTTCTAGCTGACATTGTTGGGAAATGTATCTGCTGTAAGAGTTCAGGTCATGACTCTGTTAATGAAGTTCAACTCAAACTCATGACTGCAATAACTCTTGGAATTCAACTAAATTATGGAGCCATACTACTGGAGTGGATTGGCAAGTGGATTGTAGGCTCGAAGAAGTCAAAAAGTCCTCAGAAGATGCTGTATGGAAGATTTATTAGCATCATTCTGCAATCTGCTGTGGGTGATAAAATTGGGGATGATGAAGGAGAAGCCATCAACCCAAACCGAAGAATGACACAGCAGTTGTTTAAAAATTGGGAAAGAAACCCGGCTGAATATACAAGAATGATGACAGAGTCAAGTGGGAGAATTGGGGGAGCAAGGGGAAGCAGGAATTGCTATTATTAATGAGGCTGGAGAAGAAGAAGAAGCAGATAAAGGAGAATCCTCTGGTCTTGTCAGAAAAAGCAAGGGCAAGAGAAAGCTGAGGGGAACACAAATCGAAGAGCCTCAGGGATCTGCAATTAACATGCCTATAGAGTCCTCTGACATAGAAACTCTAAGGAGGCTGAGGAACATTCAACAGCAAGAAGAGGCTGAAGAGGATCAAACCACCATTTCACAACTCGTAAAGAAGAATAAGGCTGGTCATGAGTCCAAAAGACCAACAGTGTCTTCAATCGTAGAGACTCTGCTGTTCTCTGAAACCAGGCCAAGTGTGGCAGAAATGGAGGAAACTGCTTCAAGGACAGTGTCCAGTCAATGTGGTAGGACAACTAAAGAAAACACTGGCAATACAAAGAGAAGGCTGGTCAAGAAGTATATTCTTGAAAATGAAAAGGTTCTGAAGAAGGAAGCCAAGAGCATGGTTGTAAAAGTAGAACTGCCCCAAGCAACCGAAGAGAAGAATGTACCAGCTGAGGGGGAGAAGGCTACTGCTCAAGAAGAAGTTCCAGCTGAGGGGGAGTTTCTAAAAGAAGGTGATCATATTGAGGGGGAGCCTCACAATATCCTAATGACTAAAGAAGAAGTCCTTGCTCAAGATAAAGATGAACCTTTGCCAAAGGTCATTGAGTTAATGGACTCATCAGAAGACAACAAAGAAGAAAAAGAGGATGATGATGATGAGCTTGAAATAACTGGTGTAGGTAGAGATGGATACAGAAGCTACCTGTACGACCAAATGTTCTCTTACCTACCCATGATGGCATACCATCAAGCTCAGATTATGAAATCATGGGATCACATATTCTGGAGCTTCAAGGAATATCCAGCAATCACAGTTCTGGCTCATGGATTTCCAAGGGAAGTCATCTTTGCTAAGAAGTTGATTACAAATCATTCTTCATCAAATGCCAAATCTGAGGTATTGACTATCCCCACAAGCTTTAGAGTTAATCATCAACCATCATCTTCATTCAGTTATTTCTATGAATTCCCTAAATGGATGGAAGTAGTTCTCAACCCAGTAACTCAGTTTCCAGTTACAGAATTCCAAAATTCTGTGACTAAAGAACCAGAATAAGCCAACTTTGCTCAGCTACAACAAATCTCTTGTTCTACGATTCCAGACTTTAGCCCTCCAGAAGAATCACATATCGGAATCGTAGAGTCACCTATCCCAACCATCCAAACACAAGCCCCTTCATCCGACATCCCTTCCTCGTCCAGAAATGACTGCTTTAATCTTGAACTTGCTCTTTGGTCCCTAAAAGAACAATTCAACAATACACCACCCTCTTCCTCAAGAATTCCCCAGATGGATGAGATTCTCTCAGACTTGTCTACCAAGGCAGATCTATCAGCTATGTCTAAGAAAGTGATCAAGGAACTAGAAGAAAGTCTTGACGATCACTCTGAACTGATTCAGCTAAGGCTGACATCCATGATCAATGCTGCAAACACCCTTCCACAATCTCTGAGCTCTGAATTGTCCAAAACACTAAAAGAGATCATCAGAGAAATGCTTCAAAGCATAAAGGACAGGGATGACATTCACTTCCAAGCAGCCAAAAGACATAGGGATGCAGTCTTAATCTTACAGCAAACTCAAGAATTTCAGAACAAACAGATGTTACAAAGCATTCAGAATCTCCAAACTGCTGTCAAAGAGTTTCAACAATTCTATGTCAGCAGCGGCCAACAAACAGACAACATTCTATCCATTCTTCAACAAAGAGAAGCAAGGTCTGAAGTTCTCATTGAAGAAAATAGAGAAGACATTGCTCAGAGAAAAGTCAGCTGAACGAACTTGTCCAAGGAATTGCTCGTCTGTCAGATGACATTCGAACTCTTGATGCTGACATAAAGGGGGAGAAAAGAAGCAAGGGAGATCGGGAAGTAGATCGTGAAGACCAAGGGCACAAGGGGCGCGGATTCCAGACAACTAGAAATCCGACTGTAAGGCATATCTCTCAGCAGACTCAACGCTCAGATCAGCAGGAAGTCTTAGTGGCTCAACCTTTGAGAAGTCAAGGGCCAACTTCTAGCTCACAAGGAGTAACCGCAACAGGTCTAAGAATGCCAATTGGAGATCCGTCATTTATGAACAGGCACTACCACAATCCAAGATTAAGTCCAAGTGAGCTCGAAGACTTGGCTAAAAGAGATGAAGCCAGCAGAAAAAGGAGAGCAGAAGAAAAGGCAAATCTTCCAAGAAGTAAGAAGCCAAGAAAATAGAGATAAGTTAAATTTTCACTTCTTATTGATGTATCTATTTCAAATGTAACATCTATCTTCATACATCAATAAATTCATGCTTATTCTCTAGAAATTTCAGCTACTCATTGAAATACTAAGTCATGTTTATTCTTCTGCACTGCATATAATCAATAATCATAACAACAAATCTCCTTAGTTATGTCAACATCAAATAGGGGGAGATTGTTGGGAAAATGCATAGCATGATTTGATGTTTTAATATACTTGTGATTATTGTAAGGTCCTTAAATTAAACTTATGTACAAGGACTTTGTAATGGAAAGATCGAATGTATAGATAAAAAGATCAAAACTGTTAGGTTAATCTTATGATGTAATAGATAGGCTCGTCTGATCTTCGAAGCACTGCACCAGAAGTCGTAGTCTGCCAGGAGAGTCAGAGTCAACTCGGGAGCTATCAAGGCAGAATAGGAGTATGCAAGATGGTGAGATCTCAGAGTTCGTAGACTTCCAGGGGAAACGAAGAAGGATCGTAGTGTATCGAGAAGAGCCTCCTCAGGATCGTAATGTACTGAGAAAGTCATGTTCTGAAATCGTAGAGACAGCCTGCCTATAAGCCGAACGACAATCTGCCGAAGCTAAGTATGAAATGCACTCTACGCTCAGAATCGTAGAGTCTAGCGATGCTGAAGTCAAAGACAAGGATCGTAGATCACACTCTGCGATCGTAGAGTCCACTGAACAAATGCAGAGATCGTAGTCGGACAAGATCAGATGAACACAAGCTCAAGTCAGCGATCGTAGAGTGGACTCAACGTTCACCCAGCTAACTCTACGATCGTAGCAGAGTCAACGATCGTAGTGTGCTCTGGGGATCGCAGAGTCAACAACACGAGCAAGTAAAGATCATAGTATGCTCTCGGGATCGTAGAGTCAACAACCCGATTTGAATCATAAAGCACAACAATCCAAATCGTAGAGCAACATCTGTCATGTCAGAAAACGCTAAGGCCTCATGAATTATCAATTCAACAAATACGAGGAATGGATCCTAAATGCTACAGTGCCCATCAGTCCCAGAATAAATGAAATATCCTTAGGATGCAACAAAGAAGCGTATTGAAGAAGCTAAGGATAGTACTATGAATGAAAAGGGACAAAACACCTTTTCAGGTGGTAGGTGAAAAAGCAGCCTGCAGTGTCAGTGGTCCAGAATGCAGAATTCAGAAGATGTACAGATATGTCTGCATCACAGTACAGAGAATTCAGGTGCATTTAATGCCACAACGGATGGATCCAACGGATAGTTTTCAACATCACATATATATACAGATCAGACAGATGAAAGAGAAAAGAAGCAAGCATAAACATTCAACGTGAAGAACTCTCTAAGGCTCAACTCTATGATCTGAGATATTAAAAAGCTTGCTCAGCTACTCAGCTACTACAAACCAGAGCTTACACAGAAAACTGAGTAGCAACCTTCAGAACGCAACAACAACAATCATCAATCAACTGAAGAAGTATATCAAGTCTGCTGGACTTGAAGAGTTCGCAGTGAACTGTAAGAAAGCCAAGTCTGTTGGACTTGAAGAGTTCAAAAGTGAACTGGAAAAGTTCCTAGACTGTTGGTCTAGAAGGAATCTGTGTGATTCAGAAGATTGTAAAAGACATCCTTAGTGGATATCCTACTCGTTGAGTAGAAGAGTGGACTAGGAGCTTTAAGTGCTCCGAACCACTTAAAAACAACTGTGTCATTTACATTCATACTATAACTGCTATATCTGCCATAACTGCCTTAACTGATCATAACTACATTGCTTGATAAAAGGAGATTAAAAAAAACACTAATTCCGCAAAGTCTTAATAATTATCTTAGATCAAGCTACAAAGAAAAGATTATAAATTATCTATTCAACCCCCCCTTCTAGATAACTTGTGCCTACTAGATCTAACATACTGTTATATTTATATCCATAGAATAACCTAAACACATTACCACATAACCCTTTCAGTCTTTACAGCACATAAAACTAGGTATCAAGTCAAACTATTACAGTCTGAGTTGAACCCGACATAATTCTATCATTCCGACGGTCTAGTCGGACGAATATCGAGTTTAAGTTCAGTTAAACTCTGCCTAAACACTTAACAATTATCACAGATAATTTCTTCTTAGTCAAAACATTTTTCCTAGGCTCGTAATAATTTTTGGATAATTATAACCATTTACCACATTTTTTAATCATTAAAACAGTATTTAAATGAATTAAATACAACATAATTTCGTAATCATTAATATTCATTTAATATAAAATATTAATGAAAATCATTACATAATATTATAATATAATTATAATATATCAAAGTATTTTTAATACCTTAAAATCATAATTATATGATATTTAAACACTTAAATTCATTATCCGATAATTAATATTAATATTAAAATATTAATATTTTAATGTCAAAATATCAAAAGTTATATTTTATAACTTAAAATATTTTTATTACACGTAAATCATTTTTATATGATTTTTAAATCATTAATACTATTTTTCCATAATTTATTTAATATATTCATTAAATAAATTAATTACCATTAATAATAAATTATTAATGAAACTCATCACAAAATATCAAAAGTTATCAAGAATAACTTAAAATATTTTCTTACACCATAATATTATTTTTTATGATTTTTCATGAATTAAAAACTATTTTTAAATAATTTATTTAATATTGCAATTAAATAAATAAATACCATTTATATTCCAAAAATATTAAATATTTTCGAAATATACTCAAAATAGTTAAAAACTATTTTTAATACTTTAAAATAATTTTTCCTAATTTATTATGTATTTTTAATAATTAAAAATCATTTTTTTTTCTAATTTTAAATCCTTTTCCGAAAAATAATAAATAAACTGTCGCTATAGGCCTTTAGCGACACTTGTCTGTCGCTATAGGTGTTCTTGAGTGTTCTTGACAGATACCGAGTGGGTAGGTTTGACCGGAATTTAAACTGTGTTCTGAATATTTTCTGGGCTCGTTTGAAGTGTGATCATGTAGTATTTATGTAATACTACAACACACAACCAACATCTTGATCATAACACAACATCACAACAAGATCTAGGCTGGCCAAATGTCTGACATCGATGTTCTTCATTTTCTGGGTTTTCCAGAAAATGAAGAACAGACGTGGGTGCTACTTTAGATCCTTGTAACTTGCAGTATGTGCATTATTCGTGTGATATAAAGGTTCAATATTGTAGTACTAATGTCTGGGTACACGACCATATCAGAAAATCAACCTAACAACATCATATGATCACGATCTGGCATGGTCAAAGTACATGCTAAAACTGCCTTTGAAGATTTCTGGGTTACCCAAAATCTTCATTCGGCGTGATGGTCAACCATGGTTTGACCATCAATTTCTCCGATTCATGAACATATCAGAGTGATATAAAAGCATATTCTTGTAGCCCATAAGACAGAGAACAATATAATTACAACAACTTGGCTCAAAACGTAAACCACAGCAAGATCAAAGGCACAGAAAATGCTGTCAGACTACTTTTTGAAAAATTTCCAGATTTGCAAAATTGTTAGATCCGAGCATCTAGGTGTTATGGATCCATGATCCAACAACCCAGATATCTAATTGACACCCTATTACACAACTTTAACAAACCATTAACATTAAACAACATAAGATCAAAGTATTTCAAAATTTAGGGTTTTATACCTTTCTAGCTTTGATTTTGATTTCTGATCTATGTATTCTGTTCTTGGCTGATCTGATCTGATCATAACTTACTATTTCACCCTCTCTCACTCTAGAATTTCGAAAATGAAGAGAGATAAAGGACTTATAGAAATGAAAAAATAAAGTGGGAATAATCCTTAATAAATTTTGATTCATTGCACCAAAAGTGGCTAGGTGGCACAAGTTGGCTGATTTGTTAGGCACATGGCTAGGGCTAGGGCTAGGGTTGGTCACCAACCAAGGATTTTGCCAAGATTTGCAAGTTGTCTAAAAATAATCTAAAAAGGGCATTTTTTTATCATTTTCATGCAAAATTTTATTTTTTAGGATTTCTCATGAGTTGCAAACCCTTAGGGTTTAGGTTTTGAGCAATCTAAGGTTTTAGATTTAACCCTTAACTTTGCAATAAAATTTCTACATTTCCGAATTTCGATTTTCAAAATAGAAAATTAACATTTTTAACTTATAATTAGGATTTACTAATTATATTAAAATTCCTTAATCATACTTAAATCTTGTTAATTAGGATTAATAATTCCTAATTAAAATTGCTAATTACGCAATTAGGGTCAATATCACGGATTAGGGTTTATAATCCAATAATTAGGGTTTTCTAATAGAAAATAATTTTCTAATTTTAGAAATTAAATCTCGTAATTAGATTAGAGTTTTCTAATTACTCATAAACTAAAAATTTTAGGATTAGGGTTTCCTAATTAACATTGCTAATTTTAGCAATTAAATCCTCCACTGAACAATTAGGGTTCCAAAAATTAGAAATTAGGGTTTTCTAAATTCGAAATTAGGGTTTGCTAAATAATTAAGCTTTGCCCTAATTATTAGTATAATTAATACCATATAAGCATTATAATTATCCTTTCTATTCCCAGATTAGTGCTTCATTTTATTAGAATATGAAATTAGGGTTTTCAGATCTGGTATTAGGGTTTTCTAATAATAATTTAGAATTTCCTGTAATTAATTAGGGTTTTTCCTAATTAATGACGTTTCACCTTATACATATCATTGCATTCCCAATCTAGGGTTTTCAATATCCGATTTAGGATTTCGTACACCCGAACTGAAACTAGGGTTTCCAGAACCGGTTGCTAGGGGTTTCTTATCAGATGTTAGAGTTTTCTAACTGAATGTTGACGTTCTTAATATATACATAGGGTTTGTCACAGATGTAATTTATCTGGTCAACCCATAACCCTTAACCACATTCTAAACACATCATTATCCATATGCACAGAGCATATTCACGTAAACACTTAATCCTGAATAATTCACTTAAAAGCCTTCACAAAATTTTGAAATCCTCAAAATTCCACCCTAATAACATCATACGCATACACTTATTCTCTGTCTAGGTCTAATATTTGACCTTAAATCAATCATTTGAGATTTTCATAAATTGTCTAATTTCTCGGGTTGTCACATTCACCCATCCTTATAAGAATTTCGTCCCCGAAATTCACCTTACACCTTACACTGTGCACCTTACACCATTCACACATATTACATACTACCCAATACACCACTCACAAGGGTAAAAGGTTTAAAATTATGCTGAGGGGTCATATAGACCATGAACACATAGATTTGACAGTATTTATACCGCAAAACAAAATATTACTTGGTCTGTTTACAATCACAAAGAAGGTAAACTACCATTACTAGTACTTTAGGTGATTAGCCCATCGTACGATTACGTCATGCATAACGTATTTATTTTTAACGAATATTTACGCTACTAGATTGGATTTATTTATCCAAACAACATAGTTCACCTCAGTCTTATCATAGGATTCAGCACCAAAATAATTTGGTTCAGGAAATTTCTTTCAATAAACACTTGGAGTTTTTGAAAATATTTTCGAGAATGACGTCATGATGCCGTACTGTATTTACAGTCCGTTGAGGATTCCGTCATTTGATGATTTTATCATGCTACATCATACCATAGTGGAATAGTGACTTTAAGTCAAATTCACACGAAGTAATACTGCATTGATGACTCCATCATTTTTATCATCTCTGTACCAGGTCACATGGTATATAAGTGATAAATAAAAACAAATTTTTTTTAAAAGGCACATAGTGTGTATTTAGCTTGAAGTCAAAAATTTGAGGTTTAACATAGATAGAGGTTTAGGAAAACCTAATTCTCCACTAATGATCATATGCTTAACAATCTATCTGTTCCTATTATCCTCAACACTCCATTCACACATAACTATACCCAGTTCATAAAACCACACTTATGAGTCCATAAATTGCCACAATCATATGAGTTCACGAACTTTCCCAGACAGACCTTTGGCGTCCATTCGTTGAGGGGTTCATAAACATTTCATATAACTATGCGTCAAGTATGTCACATAAGTATGAGTTCTAAGAACTCGTACTTAATCTTATATCCTCTACCTATGACCTATCTATCTGTTATACACATGAGAAAGGAATCACCCTCTTAACACGCATATAGCAAATAGCGCGACACAACATTTCAATGATTATCAATGCCAAAAACTAAGTGGTTGTCAAACCAAACTCGGCCACTAATCAATATAGGAAGCTAAGTGAACAATTCCCCGCCCATACAAAGAATTGGTCAACCTAACCACTACATCGACCAGGATGCTAAGTGATTCTAAAACCAAGTACAAATTCCCCTCCCATACAAGGAATCATACAACTCAGCGGCTGACACGAGTTCCTCAATTGAAATCCCACATAATTCTAGCTCCACACTTACTCCATACGAATTTTATTAAATCCGTATTTACAATTCATAACTCTTTCATGAGTTTTCATAGTACAATTTCATAGTACAACTGATACACAACATCTTGCTTGTAAACTTTTCAATCATCAGATTGATTTTTTTCCCACATCATAACCTTATCAGATCACGGGGTGATCTTATCGTATATATTACGATTTATTTCCATGCACTATGATCGTTTTGTTTTACGATCTTCTATCCCTGCACTTTAAGTCCTTTAGACTCAATCTATTCACCATTAATGTTCAACTTTATTATCAGAGTTAGGGAACTCTGTACTTTACACTTGCCGAGATTCGTCTTTGAATCTTACTGACCAACTAACTCTATTTGAGTTAGTCTTATCCTAATCACTGCGGTTATTGGTCTCAGGTATTCCTACCTAAGCTTCATAACCAATAGCTCTGATACCAACTGTAGCAGCCCCGAATCCGGGCCCCGAATCGTCGCGGACTCGGTACATTAATTCTTTCACTAATTGCGGAAGATATAAACATAAATTGTTTATACATTACATTACACACTATTCCCCAAGGTCGAGTAACCTTAACTTAATACACAATTCATAAGTTATCTAACTCATAACATTATTTTTAAACTATTCTATTACAAGATAGCCGCATATATTGCCCAAGCTGAGCTTGGCATTATCTTTTCTATTGATGATTCATTTGTTTAAGAATCATATCTATTCGCATTTAAAAATAAACCTTCTTTGTCTATACAACATTTCAATCTGTACATAGCTGACAATTACATTTGAAAAATTATCAATCATAGATCTATATCATTTCTAAATCAAGAAAAATGTATTCAATTTGTGCGTCGCACAATCTTCATCATCCGTATAACAAGTAATATTGCCTAACATCATTAACCTGCAAAAAGTTTGTGTTTGCAAGATTGAGCTCGACAGCCCAGCAAATTTAACAGTCTATCATGTTTCACATAGCACACAATTCTATATGCACTACATTTCCTTTAATATGCATATCTGCATACAATATATATTCTTTACTAAACATATTCTACATGCATCAATAATTTCTTACAAAACATTAATTAATGCATTATACATTTCTAATTTATCAAGTTACATCATACAACATGTAATCACATATTGATTGAGTTCCTTAACCCAATTAACTTAGTCATATTTTGAGTTTTAACAATTCATAGAGCATGATATGTAATTTAACACATAACCACATTCCATCCACAAACATAATAGAACTGAAAAACTTGTCTGCACCGTTGATTACCGCAACGCAATTTATAACGCTTTACCCGAAGACCTAATATTATAATATAGATCTCCAATATTAGAATAATATCATCACAGTATATTACTATTATATTTATATCCATAGAATAACCTAAACACATTACCACATAACCCTTTCAGTCTTTACAGCACATAAAACTAGGTATCAAGTCAAACTATTACAATCTGAGTTGAACCCGACATAATTCTATCATCCCTGACGGTCTAGTCGGACGAATATCGAGTTTAAGTTCAGTTAAACTCTGCCTAAACACTTAACAATTATCACAGATAATTTCTTCTTAGTCAAAACATTTTCCTAGGCTCGTAATAATTTTCGGATAATTATTACCATTTACCACATTTTTCAATCATTAAAACCGTATTTAAATGAATTAAATACAACATAATTTCGTAATCATTAATATTCATTTAATATAAATTATTAATAAAAATCATTACATAATATTATAATATAATTATAATATATCAAAGTATTTTTAATACCTTAAAATCATAATTATATGATTTTTAAACACTTAAATCCATTATTCGATAATTAATATTAATATTAAAATATTAATATTTTAATGTCAAAATATCAAAAGTTATATTTTATAACTTAAAATATTTTTATTACACGTAAATCATTTTTGTATGATTTTTAAATCATTAATACTATTTTTCCATATTTTATTTAATATATTTATTAAATAAATTAATTACCATTAATAATAAATTATTAATGAAACTCATCACAAAATATCAAAAGTTATCAAGAATAACTTAAAATATTTTCTTATACCATAATATTATTTTTCATGATTTTTCATGAATTAAAAACTATTTTTAAATAATTTATTTAATATTGCAATTAAATAAATAAATACCATTTATATTCCAAAAATATTAAATATTTTTGAAATATACTCAAAATAGTTAAAAACTATTTTTAATACTTTAAAATAATTTTTCCTAATTTATTATATATTTTTAATAATTAAAAACCATTTTTTTCTAATTTTAAATCCTTTTCCGGAAAATTAATAAATAAACTGTCGCTATAGGTCCTTTAGCGACACTTGTCTGTCGCTATAGGTGTTCTTGAGTGTTCTTGAGTGTTCTTGACAGATACCGAGTGGGTAGGTTTGACCGGAATTTAAACTGTGTTCTGAATGTTTTCTGGGCTCGTTTGAAGTGTGATCATGTAGTATTTATGTAATACTACAACACACAACCAACATCTTGATCATAACACAACATCACAGCAAGATCTAGGCTGACCAAATGTCTGACATCGATGTTCTTCATTTTCTGGGTTTTCCAGAAAATGAAGAACAGACGTGGGTGCTACTTTAGATCCTTGTAACTTGCAGTATGTGCATTATTCGTGTGATATAAAGGTTCAATATTGTAGTACTAATGTCTGGGTACACGACCATATCAGAAAATCAACCTAACAACATCATATAATCACGATCTGGCATGGTCAAAGTACATGCTAAAACTGCCTTTGAAGATTTCTGGGTTACCTAGAATCTTCATTCGGCGTGATGGTCAACCATGGTTTGACCATCAATTTCTCCGATTCATGAACATATCAGAGTGATATAAAAGTATATTCTTGTAGCCCATAAGACAGAGAACAATATAATTACAACAACTTGGCTCAAAACGTAAACCACAGCAAGATCAAAGGCACGGAAAATGCTGTCAGACTACTTTTTGAAAAATTTCCAGATTTGCAAAATTGTTAGATCCGAGCATCTAGGTGTTATGGATCCATGATCCAACAACCCAGATCTCTAATTGACACCCTATTACACAACTTTAACCAACCATTAACATTAAACAACATAATATCAAAGTATTTCAAAATTTAGGGTTTTATACCTTTCTAGCTTTGATTTTGATTTCTGATCTATGTATTCTGTTCTTGGCTGATCTGATCTGATCATAACTTACTATTTCACCCTCTCTCACTCTAGAATTTCGAAAATGAAGAGAGATAAGGGACTTGTAGAAATGAAAAAATAAAGTGGGAATAATCCTTAATAAATTTTGATTCATTGCACCAAAAGTGGCTAGGTGGCACAAGTTGGCTGATTTGTTAGGCACATGGCTAGGGCTAGGGCTAGGGTTGTTCTCCAACCAAGGATTTTGCCAAGATTTGCAAGTTGTCTAAAAATAATCTAAAAAGGGCATTTTTTGTCATTTTCATGCAAAATTTTATTTTTTAGGATTTCTCATGAGTTGCAAACCCTTAGGGTTTAGGTTTTGAGCAATCTAAGGTTTTAGATTTAACCCTTAACTTTGCAATAAAATTTCTACATTTCCGAATTTCGATTTTCAAAATAGAAAATTAACATTTTTAACTTATAATTAGGATTTACTAATTATATTAAAATTCCTTAATCATACTTAAATCTTGTTAATTAGGATTAATAATTCCTAATTAAAATTGCTAATTACGCAATTAGGGTCAATATCACGGATTAGGGTTTATAATCCAATAATTAGGGTTTTCTAATAGAAAATAATTTTCTAATTTTAGAAATTAAATCTCGTAATTAGATTAGAGTTTTCTAATTACTCATAAACTAAAAATTTTAGGATTAGGGTTTCCTAATTAACATTGCTAATTTTAGCAATTAAATCCACCACTGAACAATTAGGGTTCCAAAAATTAGAAATTAGGGTTTTCTAAATTCGAAATTAGGGTTTGCTAAATAATTAAGCTTTGCCCTAATTAGTAGTATAATTAATACCACATAAGCATTATAATTATCCTTTCTATTCCCAGATTAGGGCTTCATTTTATCAGAATCTGAAATTAGGGTTTTCAGATCTGGTATTAGGGTTTTCTAATAATAATTTAGAATTTCCAGTAATTAATTAGGGGTTTTCCTAATTAATGACGTTTCACCTTATACATATCATTGCATTCCCAATCTAGGGTTTTCAATATCCGATTTAGGATTTCGTACACCCGGAACTGAAACTAGGGTTTCCAGAACCGGTTGCTAGGGTTTCTTATCAGATGTTAGGGTTTTCTAACTGAATGTTGACAGTTCTTAATATATACATAGGGTTTGTCACAGATGTAATTTATCTGGTCAACCCATAACCCTTAACCACATTCTAAACACATCATTATCCATATGCACAGAGCATATTCACGTAAACACTTAATCCTAAATAATTCACTTAAAAGCCTTCACAAAATTTTGAAATCCTCAAAATTCCACCCTAATAACATCATACGCATACGCTTATTCTCTGTCTAGGTCTAATATTTGACCTTAAATCAATCATTTAAGATTTTCATAAATTGTCTAATTTCTCGGGTTGTCACACTCACCAATTCACTAAAGCTATAGAGCAATTATTATAGAGAGAAAGGAGAAGAGAAGTCTGCTACCTCACTATTCCAGTTTTCTTCTAAGGTAAGGGGTATTATTCTTTCGTATTCATAAAGAGAGTTATTTTCTTTCAATACTCGTAAGGGTTGTTATTCCATTCTTTATTATTATGTTGGAATAACTTGTCTATGCGAAGTACCGCATACATGGTGAAATTCTTCTGTTATTCCATTCTTTATTATTCTGTTGGAATAACCTGTTTGTGCAGTCTATCGCATGCCTGGTGAATTATGTTGTTATTCCATTCTTTATTATTTTGTTGGAATATTCTGTTTGTGCGGATTACACATGACTTGGTTCCATTCTTTATTATTCTGTTGGAATAATCTGTCTGTGTGGTTTATTATATGCCTGGTGAATTCCTTTGTTATCCCATTCTTTATTATTCTGTTGGAATAACCTGTCTGTGTGGACTACCGCATGCATGGTGAATGATCCTTCGTATTCATTCCTTATTAAATTATGGAAATGACCGCATGGCGGGCGAAGAACCATTTGCAGTTTCATATATTCTATTATACTCAGTTGGTTAAAGTTTTGGCTTTTATACTCCATGAAATCAGTGGAATATCCTTGATATTTGCGCTTCATCTAGTATCTTTTCATGGAAATATTCTTCTGAGCATTCTTAAATTTTACCCCACAAAACAGTATCATGTTGACAATTTGGACGTTATTGATTCCTAGATAAATTAAATTATAAATCTTTAAAATTTATCATTGAACTTGTTTTATTGAATTATTATGTCATTGTCATCATCCTCATGCTTATATTGTGATGAAAGTCATCTTTGGCTTATGTGCTTAGATGGACTTGGTATGATTATGACCAGGGATTATTCGGTATAATCATGACCGTAATGTGACGAATGATGTGGTGAAAGTCCTCATTGGCCTGTAGTTTATTGATGAACAGTTGCTGGTATGATTATGACCATGGATTATTCGGTATAATCATGACCATTGATGATTACATGAATATCCTTGGTCGTGGTGAAGGGATAATTTGATTTTATTTATTAAGCTGAGTCTCAGAGATAAAGTTGATGAAAAACTTTTTAAATCCTAGAAGATAGTAGATTTTATGCTCTACTTGACTCTTCTAATAGATTGTTTGTTCCGTTGCAGTTAAACTTATTGTCTATTATATTCTATCAGTTTAACATTGTTGAAGGCTAATGATAATTTATTCTGCATTATCTTAGTCATAATATTTCTTAGTACAACAGACTGTGGATGTGGTGAAAGTGATAAGGGCCAGACTTGTAGCAGCTCAAGATCGCCAGAAGAAGTACACAGACTTGCATCGGCAAGACCGAGACTTTGAAAGTCAACAGTTTTGTATTCTTGAAGGTATCTCCATGGAAGGGAAAAATCCATTTCGGCAAGAAAGGAAAACTGAGTCCAAGATTCATAGGACCGTTCGAGATACTACAACGAGTGGGTGAAGTAGCATACAAAGTTGCACTACCACCTGAGTTGGAGCACATCGATAACGTGTTTCACATATCCGTGTTGCGTCCGTACAAGCCTGACTACAAGCACGTGATTTCTTATGAACCTATTCAAGTGGAGAAGAATTTAGCGTACGAAGAAATTCTTGTCCAAATTCTAGATAGGAAATAGCAAACCTTAAGGAATAAAGTTATTTCTTTTGTAAAAGTACTTAGGCGTAACCACGATGTCGAGGAGGCAACGTGGGAGTTAGAAGATAGAATGATGAATGGATTATCCCCGTCTGTTTGTGTAACCTTGTAGCAATTCCGGGATGAAATGTTTATAAGGGGGGAGGATGTAATACCCGAGAATTTCACGTATTATTAAATGAATATATTTATGGAAATAAATATTTATTAGAATATGAACAATTTCGTGTTATGAAATGAGATAACTCAATTATATTAAATAATTAATTAGTTGAGAATACGTGGAGTTTGTGGTAAACTCGTTGAAAGCATTGTGTGGCATGGTGAGAGGAAATACTAATAGTAATATAAATTATTAATTATTGTTGTAATATACTATTAGTTGTTCATTGATGTCTGGTAGATTAATTATTTATTAGTGAAGATTAAATAAGAATTATATTAATTGATGATGGTTATGGTAGAATATTGATTTAAGTAATTAACTAATAATGTGTGATTACTATTATTTGCAATGTAGTATATAAATAAGTAATGATTATGGAAAACCCATAAATGGTTGGATTAATTAATATTAGTATTAATTAATTAAGGAGGTGCATGATTAATTTATTTAGCTTAATTAAGTGAGCTAGTAATATAATGATATTATATTAAAAGTTATGTGCATTTGTGTAATAATACAACTATATCATATAGTGTAGTGTGACACTATGTGACTATATATTAAGTCTTTTAAAACTATATTGCTTGGGCATTATGACTAAATATATTGGAACTATATGTTATAAATATATTATCTATGTAGCAATATATATGTGGACATGTGTGGAGATAGTATACCATGAACTATTAAAGTATACCAGTGTGATAAAATGTACATGGATTATATGTATATTGCATTCCCATATTTCATCTACTACATTGAAACCTTAATTATTAAGTATGATATTTAATTATAATACATGGTTGAGATGTGTATTAAAAATATAACATAAGAGTGTGGATGTGTAGGAGTATACAAGAATGCTAGTTAATTTGTTTGTCCCAAATTGATAGTCCCATTTTACACTCATTTTCCCATTCACGTGTATTTCATAAAGGCTAAGGCTTATGTTTTCATATTTTCTTCCAAAGCTTGCTAGGCATTATCATGGAGGGAGTGGTACTCATGATGAGATTCAATAACTAATTACCAACTCCTTCTTATACTTCATGCAATCTCTTAATCCATGAGTTTGAATTCTTGGGCAATAGCTTGACATGGTTATTGAGTATTCTATAAATGGAGCTCTTCCCTTCATTCTTTGTGTTGTTTGAAATTGTCTGTGATTTGCTAAGTAGTAAGGTTGAGAGCATACAAGCATTCTTAGAGCTTAGGAATTCTATTGGAGCAAGTGTCATATATATTACAAAGGTATATTTCCATTCTATATTTTCAATTTCATTCTCTGTACAACTAAGTTTTGAAATATTAAATTATTGATTTGGTGGAATTGGATGTTACTAAGTATGGGTATTGGTTATATAGTTGCTAAGTGATCAATATAAGCATGCTACAATTGGTTTTGAGTGTTTAGAAGTGATATCATGTGAAAATTTTGAGGTTGGGCTGGAGTTCTGCCGACGCAGACTGCTTCTGCGCCTGAACTAGGCACGACGCAGCTGCATCACATTTGTATTGAGGCGCAGCGCAACTACGCCGGTTGCAGAGTTCAATTTTTAGCTTCTGTTTTCAAGTCTGATCCATACGAGCTAGTAGTTATGAATTAAACTAACATCTGAACATGTGTATGATGGATATGCTGACCTAATGTGAACATGTTTTCATAGACTTACATGACTAATGGAGACATATGGTTTAAAGGGAAGTTTGAACCTTAAGTTTTGAAAACAAACTATGTAATGATTATGTTCTACAAATTATGAACCTAGTAAGCTATACATGACTGATTTTGCACTTAGAAGAACATGTTGTAGAGTACATAGTCCGTTGAGCATGATCAAGCTTGTTAAGCCTGATGTTAGAAATATTCTCAATAAGAGACTTAAACTAGTATGCTAGCTTACATGAATTCTATATGTTATATATTCTGACTTGAAAAGCATGTTAATGTGATTTAGATATGCATGAATAAACCTTTAACTTGTGTTTATGTGATTAGCAAAGAAACATGATCATGTTGGACCTATTAGCAAACTTTGAATATGAATATTGTCAATATACCATAAGGACTAAAATCTGACATTTGTGAACATGGTTGATAACACTCTTAGATGCACTCATGTAGTATAAATGTATACATACCATGCATATGTGGCATATTTCAAGAAAAGTATGAACGAAGCCTATTTTCAACTAAAGCAGTGTTGGTTTTGTTGGGCTTCGGTACAGAAACGCACAGCGGAAATTAAAATTTTAAAGCAATTTCCGAAACCCTAAAACAGGATCCATGCAAAAATCAATTAATTCAGAGGTTTAGAGATTATACCAGATATAAACAAAAACGAGAATCTGAAACTGACTGCGCCTCGAATCTCAAACGCAATACAAACTGATTGCGCCTCTACGGTATCCACACGAACGCCGCACGAACCGTCGAACGATTCTGCAATAAGAAGGACTTGCGGTACTAGCCGCCAAAAGGAATGGATTTTTGAGACTGTTTTCTCTCTAGTCTCTCTCTAAGAGCGGCTAGGGTTTTTCAATTCTGATATCTTACCCTAAGTAGCTGCTATATATCATATATATAGTAGTTAAAAGGAATTAATCAAAATCAAAACCTAATTTTATAAAATCCGAATCTATATATATATATATATATATATATATATATATATATATATATATATATATATATATATATATATATCTTAATTAAGTCTTACTTAATTAATATACATATATACAAATTCTCCTTTTAATTTAAATTCGTGATTTAAATACTATTAATCATATTAATATATTTAAATCCTTAAAATTTAAATTAATTCCCTTTTAAATAACGTTCTATGTGTGTGACCCTATAGGTTATTATTACGTTGGCAATAATTTTAAAATCATATTATAAAATTATAAACAGTGAGCGGCATCTAGTAATGCATCACTGCTACCCAAGTAATAATAAGATCGATGATTCGATGCAACCTTTTGTGACCAATGTTTCAATGCAATTTAATCCTTTTAACCTTAATATCCTAGATTAAACTTGAGTCATGGAATGTATCATACTCTTCATAATTTAATCTGAGTTTTCTTGATCAATGAGTGGACTATATGAAACAAATCACTATTTGAGCATGGCCATGCATTTCATAGTCCTACTCAATCAAGAGGCCTATGGATATCACCCATAATATATATAGGATGGTTAAATTCCATCTAGATCACTCATATTTCTCAAATGATTAATGATGAACCCAATAATCACCTTTATAGTCCACCCTATTAAAGGTGACATTTGATGATATCAAAGTACATAAATTCTCGTGTAGTAATATAGCGATTTCAGGTCGGAGGACCATTACATCATTGTCACTATGAGAATTGCTAATGACACTTCGCATAATGCTCCATATAGAATTCTCATGGTGGGTCTGTCCAGTACATCGTCCTCTAACATGTACCTATGCATTGACTTAATATCTCATATATTTATGACCAATGAGATTTGGTCATCAGTCAATCCACATACTAGTCTCAATGCATCATTGTTGTCCCATCAACAATGATACTCGACTAGGAACATTTAAGAACACTGAAACTAATGGTAATATATAATCTCATGTTCAAGTCACATACTTGAAACTATATAATTTGTATCACTATTCTAAGGAATTTTATTATGTTAACAATTATATTACGCAGTAAATAAAACCATAATAAAATCATATATTTATTCAATCAAATATAATATCAAAACGTTAAGCAATTATATCAAATAATTGGCCTCTAGGGCATAAACTATAACAGGTTTCACATATGCGTTATGAATATATACAAGCTTGCCTAATATGAGTTTTATAACTATCTTGTATGTTTAGAAAGCAAGCATGCTAGACTTTGTGGTTTCATGACCTCGAATGACTTAAATTATTGAAGTGATCAAACTTAGAACCATGTTATGCAAGAAGGGACCTAGATTGATCTAAGAAGAATGTAAGAGCCTTTAACATGTCAAAATACATTAAGTATGAGTGTGCGTTTGAGACCGAACAGAACCCACAAGGCAGCAGCTGAGTCTTGGTGGGGTCAGGGGACAGTGTAGCTGCGCCGGTCTTAGGCCTAGCCATGGCGCAGCTGCGCCAGTCTGGAATCCTAGATATTGAGTTCTGATCTTTTGGACAGTAGTTACATGATACTTGTGGTGCTAATTATGACCTAAAACCTACATATATATATATGGGTGTGTGTGTGTGTGTGTGATGCCTAGTTGATAAGGAGGTGTTTCATTGAAATGAAATGTCCACGAGTAGGAGGTCATAACCTTGAGTATTTTTGATTTATTTATAGAATAACTATGTCATTTGCTTTTCATGGTGACTTACGACCTGATTTTGTGTTATAAGTACATAAAGTATGAAATGAAGTATGTGAAGAGTATACAATTAAGTTAAATGTTTGAGTATGCATTTAGACTTACATATCTAGTATATTTAACTAATGAATACTCTATATGCTTATCACATTATGATAGGATTCGAAAGTGTATTGTTAAGCGGTATTTTGGTAATCTACGCTTGAGGTAAGTTCCCTAAACTTACTCTAATTATTATTGAGCAAGTTTCCTTAAACCTTACTTTTATTGAGAAAATATCTAAACCCTATTGTTATTGTTGTGCAATATCATTGCATTATACTGTAAGCTTATCCTTTTGAATACAAGTTAGATTACTTTGTTAAACCCTTGTGAAAGCTATTATTCATGTTAAAATTGGTATTTCCCTTGAATATTGTGAAAGAGTCGATGCCATTTGATTCGGCTAGACTATATGCGTGTTTATAATAAAAACTGTCCAAACCAATTGATTGGTACGAGAATCTTAAAAACTGAGTTGGACAACCCTTTTGGTAAGGGGACTGTATGTTGTTGGAAACCCCAACACATGAATAAATATTATTGTGGTGTTATGCATAACATAAAGTATTGTAGACTGATCATCTATAGTACTTGATATTTTTAGGTTATCAATTTAATATTGGTAACTCTAGTGGAAGTTCCATAGTCCTGAGTGACTGCTCAGTATAAATTTCTTATCCAGTTGGATACATTATTAGCCGTTGAATTCATATGTATCTGTTGATTTATATTGAATTGTTATATCCCTTACTCATGATGTTATTCTAACACTTTGAACTATCCTATAAATAACCCTTCGATATTTCAAACCTTGTGATATTATATCATACACCCTTGTTGTATATTACTTGCTGGGCAATTTAATGCTCATCCTTGCTTATTTAAAACCTTTCAGTTAAGGAAGAACAAGAAGGTGTCTCTGGAGCAGACAAGGGCAAGGGCAAGGCTACCGACTAGCTTGTCATTTTTATGTTTAAAGCTATTATGTTATGATAAAACTAGTTGTGGACTATGTTTAAACTTAAGTAGGATTATGTAATAGGTCTTTATTCGGTACTATTATGTAATCTATTAAGTACTGTAGGTTGCAAGACTTAGGGAATAATTATAATAAATCATTGTATATTATTCTAGAATAGATTTTTCGTTGTGTATACGTTATTTTAATTATTATGGTTTTACCATGAGAACGTGATGAACCGAATTCAAGTGACCAAGTAGAGGTCCGAATTTGGGGGCGTCACAGGGCTAGTTGAGCTCACCCTTTTGCTTTCATTATTCTCTTCAGGAAATGAGAATGTACCAGGGACTAGTTGGGGAATGGAGTGATGGTCCGAGATGGTGTCATAGTAGTCCTCACTATTCTATAAAGTAGTGTTATAATAAATGTAATGAGAACTCCATTGAGTGTGGATATTGTCAAGATGACAATATTTGTATTAAAACTCACAACATATGTTTTGTCGTATTTTACACGACAGTTGTATAATTATGTTTTTATTTGTATTTTGTACCATGTATTTGGCGACTCAAGATGGGTGATGTATACCTATTTTGGGGGCGTTAAAGTTAGTATCAAAACTTAGGGATATGATCCCTGGCTGAGATGTGAGACAAGAACTAGGAGGGGAGAGACGGGGAATTTCTTCACTAGTATGACCTACCTAAGTTTATTTGTTAATTAATTGGTCGGTCAGAGTTTAGGGATAATATGTGATATGTTAATTAACCCTTGTTTTGTGGCAATATTTGAAAATGGCATCCAAAAATGTTGAGATAAGCAATGAAGCACACGAGACCGTTGAGTCACCAACGATCAATACCCAATGTAATGTGCAATAGGAAGACAATAATCCTCATGTAAACAATAACACCAATGAAATGGTGAATGATGGGATGTTTAGAGGCTTTATGCAATTTATGCAACATCAGGCGAGAGCGACTCCTGTCCAAAATGCAGGTGGAAACACTGATAACTCTCGGACGATCATCGCTAAGCAGTTCATGGAGCTGGGACCACCGGCATTTTTTGGAGAGCCAAAATCACTTAAGGAGGAGACGTGGATAAAGCAGATCAACAAGATATTTGATGTCTCAGGATGCTCTGAGGAGCAAAAGGTTCCCTTTGCTACCTTCGTGTTGCGAGCAGAGGCAGATTACTGGTGGGAATCTGTAAAGCGTACTCAACCTGCCGCACTCAAAATTTCTTGGGAGAAGTTCCAAGAGCTGTTCAATGACAAGTACTTTCCTGAAAGTATTCGTTACATGAAGGAGGTAGAGTTCATCAAGCTTGAACAAAACAATATGACCGTGGCGCAATACAAAGCTAAGTTTGTCGAGTTGTCTCGATTTGCGTCCCACTTGGTTGATAATGATGAGAGAATGACGCGGATGTTTTTAAGAGGTTTGAAACCTGAGATACGTCAATACCTTATATCTCACAAAATTTGCTTGTATTCAGATGTTGTGAATAAGGCTCAGTTATTGGAACACGATAATGAGTCAACCTAACCAAAAGAGAGTAGCTGGCAAAATGATAATACTAGTGGTAGCAGTCATCGAAGTGGTGACAACAAACATGGAGGGAATCAATATGCCATAAATGGTAATCACTTCGGTGGTAATCATGGTCATGACAAAAAGATTGGACATTTCAAGAAGAGGAGATTCAATAATGATGGAAAGAAGTCAGCACCAGCACCTACTGTTAAGGAAGGAGAACGACCGCCAGTCGTATGTTACAAATATGGAGGGGAAGGACACATCAGTCCAGATTGCGCGATGCAGTCCAAAAGCGTGTTACAATTGTGGAAAATAAGGTCACCTAGCCCAATTTTATCGTGCACCAAAGTCTAGTCCAACTGGGATGGAGGCATCAAAGGGTGTCCTAGACAAGACAAAACCGGTAGTTCAAGGGAGAGCGTTTGTTGTAACCTCCCAAAAAGCGAGGAATCCGAATGAGGTGATCACGGGTAAGCTAATCATAAACTCTAGTGAAGTTTATACTTTAGTTGATACCGGTTCTACCCATTCTTTTATTTCTCCTACTTGCGCTCAACATTTAAATTTGACTCAGGGGAAATTAGACTTTGACTTATCGGTTGAAACTCCGTTGGGAGAAACTTTCATTACATCCACTGTTTATAAGTCTTGTTTGATTTAAATCGGTAACCGCGCGTTACCTATCGATCTTATTTCTTTGGAAATACTTGCATTTGATGTTATTTTAGGGATTGATTAGTTAACTACTCATCATGTTAAAATCGATTGTTTTCGTAAGGTTGTTAGCTTTCATATTCCTAACCAACCTATTATGCGAATTCAAGCAACCAAACCACTAAAATCAATCACTATCATATCAGGCCATGAAGCTATTCATTTATTTAAAAACGGATGTCAAGCTTTCTTAGCCCATGTCATGGATTTAAATAAAAATACGTCAGATCTGAATTATATTTCTATTGTCAATAAATTTCCTGACGTATTCCCTGAAGAACTTCCTGGCCTACCCCCAGAGCGTGAAATTTAATTTTGTATCGACTTTAAATCCCATTTCCAAAGCCCCATATCGAATGGATCCTATTGAACTTCAGGAGTTAAAAACCCAACTACAGGAATTGTTAGACATTCGTTTCATTCGTCCTAGTACGTCTCCTTGGGGTGCTCCTGTTCTATTCGTGAAGAAGAGAGATGGAAGTATTCAACTTTGTATTGATTATCGGGAGTTGAATCATTTCACCATCAAAAATAGGTACATGTTGCCTCACATTGATGACCTATTTGACCAGTTGCAAGGAGCCAAATTCTTTTCAAAGATTGATCTTCATTTTGGATATCATCAGTTGAAGATTAAAATTGATGACATTCCAAAGACTACTTTCAGAACTCAGTACGGGCATTATGAATTCCTAGTCATGTCTTTTGGATTGACTAATGCTCCTGCTGCCTTCATTGACATGATGAACCGAGTATTCAAGGAATATTTGGATCACTTTGTGGTCGTCTTTATTGATGACATCCTCATATACTCCAAAACCCGTGAAGACCATGAGCAACACCTGAGGCTGATACTCCAAAAGCTTCGTGAAAACAAGTTATATGCTAAGTTGAAAAAATGCTAGTTCTGGCTTGAGGAAGTTGCATTCCTTGGGCACGTAATATCAAATCATGGAATATCTGTTGACCCGACAAAGATTGAAACAATTCAAAGCTGGGAGAAACCTAAGTTAGTGACCGAAGTACGTAGCTTTCTCGACTTAGTTGGTTATTATCGGAGATTCGTAGAAGGGTTTACACGAATCGCTACTCCATTAACTCAGCTGACTCAAAAGGATACAAAATTTGGTTGGAGCGAGGAATGTGAAAAGATTTTTCAAGAACTCAAGAGAAGACTCATTTCAGCACCTGTTCTGATAATACCATCTGGCTCAGACAGATTTGTCATCTAAAGTGATGCTTCAGGTAAAGGGTTAGGATGTGTTCTTATACAACATGGGAAAGTCATAGCCTATGCCTCATGACAACTCAAAGAATATGAGAGGAATTATCCTACTCATGATCTAGAGTTGGCAGCAGTCATTTTTGTGCTTAAGATTTGGAGGCATTACCTGTATGGAGAGAAGGTGGAGATCTATAGGGATCATAAAAGCCTCAAATATTTCTTCACTCAAAAGGAACTCAACATGTGGCAATGATAATGGCTTGAGTTATTGAAAGATTATGATCATACCATCTTGGAAAAGCGAATGTAGTAGCTGACGCATTGAGTAGAAGATCATATGCGGGCATGAGTGCAATATTGTCAATGCAAAGGCCCATTTTTTATGACTTGGAAAGGATGAAAATAGAGTTAAAGACTCTAAGTACCCACGTGATGATGGCGAATATACGAGTGGATCCGACTTTAATCTATAAAGTTAAAGCTGCTCAAGCTATAGACCTGGAGCTGATACATATGAGGAAGAAAGTACAAGAAGGTGCTATTCCGAAAGCAAGAATCAATGAAGAATGAATACTTCGAGTCAACTCCAGATTTTGTGTTCCTAACGATTCTGACTTAAAGTATAAAATCATGATGGAAGCGCACAACACACCGTTTGCAATCCATCCTGGGAGTACCAAAATGTATCGTGAACTTCAACATACATTTTGGTGGAGCAATATGAAGAGAGAGATAGCGGGGTTTATCTCAAGGTGTCTAACTTGTCAACGAGTCAAGGCGGAGCATCAAGTGCCAAAAGGTCCATTGTAACCACTTGAAATTCCAGAATGAAAGTGGGAGCACATTACCATGGATTTTGTTACTGGTCATCCCAAGGTTTCTCTAGGCATAGATGCAATTTGGGTCATTGTTGATAGATTGGCCAAGTCTACTCATTTCTTATCGATATAAGAAACTTATACACTTGAACGTCTTGCTAGTATGTACATAAACGAGATTGTAAGATTGCATTGTGTGCCAGTATCAATAGTTTCTGATCGAGACCCAAGATTCTCTTCACGATTCTGGGTTAGTTTGCAAAAAGCTATGGGCACGGATTTATGATTTAGTTCGGCATATCATTCTCCAATGGATGGGTAGTCAGAAAGTAGTATTCAAACTCTTAAAGATTTATTAAGACTCTGTGTCCTTGACTTCAAGGGAAATTGGGACAAGTTCTTACCATTGGTGGAGTTTTCTTATAATAATAGTTATCAAGCAAGTATTGGCATGGCTCCATTTGAGGCATTGTATAGAAGAAAGTGTCGTTCTCCAGTATGCTTGGATGAGGTGGGTGAAGCAACGTTGTTAGGGACCGGAGTTAGTACGTATGACTAAGGAAAAGATTCAAATAATCCGACAACGTATAAAAACCTCACAAGATCGACAAAAGAGTTATGATGATCTTCATCGAAAGGACGTGGAATTCAATATTGGAGATCACGTGTTGTTACGTGTTTCTCCATGGAAAGGAGTTACGAGATTTAGAAAAAGAGAAAATCTCAATCCTCGATTCATTAGCTCATTTATAATCCTCGATCGAGTAAGAACTATGGCCTATAGACCCGCCTTACTGCCAAGTATGTCTCGTGTTCATAACGTTTTTAACATATCTATGTTACGTAAATATGTGAAAGACCCAAACCATATTATTGAATTAGAACCAGACGAGATAGAGGAAGATTTAACAAAATGAATAATTACCTGTTAAAATCTTTGATAAGAAGGATCATATTCTATGCTCCAAGGTTATACCTCCAGTAAAAGTTTTATGGAGAAACCATGATGTGGAAGAAATGACCTGGGAGTTAGAATCTGAGATGAAGTCAAGATATCCTCTCCTTTTCGATATACCAAGCACGTACCTTAATTTTGAGGATGAAATTTTATAAGAAGGGGAGGTTGTAAGACCCCACCTTTTATGAATACAAAATAATTTTCTCGAAATATATTTTTGAATAATATGGTGTGGATTTGAAATAATGTTATAGTTGTGGGTAATATTTACAAATTTTGCAAAGTAAGTAATTGATTATATAATATTCGATTGGTCGGAGAATATTCGTTTTAATAGGGAATATTCGTACGACGGCACAATCATTGGTGGACCCCATAATGGAAGTATTGTCATAGTTAGAAAACGACAGAAATATCTTTTTATAAAAATAACATCGAAAGTGTTACCATTAAAACTGTTGAACTACCCAATAGTAAAAGTACAGTAATACGCGTGGTTGCATAGTAGCACACGGTATTGGTTATTGATGCTTACATGAGAAGTCACTCAGTTATACTCAATTATTGCTACAGTAATTCCTGCATCATATCTCTCATATTATTGATTCAATTATTGTCACAGTATCATCTGCATAATATGTTATATTATTAAATCAATAATTGAGACGGCAAAGTTATTCATATTATTAATTGCAATATTGACAATGTCTAGAAGTTCTGTCAAGGAGAGGTTTGGTCATCTAATTGCGCGACAATAAGGAGAAATCCTTATCGGAAAGCCCCCTCTTTCCTGGGAACGACCTAGTTGTTAAATATTGTGAATTATAATATTAATGATAAATAAGTTCGTGTTGATTAAAGATGAAATTGATAATTCCATTGTGTTGGAATTATTAGTGTTAGTGGAAATCGACATTTATTTCGATAATAATTGATGTCTGGAGGTTATATTGACCAATCGGGAAATTAACCAGATAAATGAGCAATTAATTGCTATTAATTCACATGATTACAACTATTTGTTCACATGTGTGTACTATTGATTCACATTCTTGTACTATTAGGGGAGGTGGTGCAAGATTGATAATACTTGCATGACTAAGTAAAAAATAGGAGGTATAGATGGAGGTACTATACTGTAATTCGTATTTTCACATGTCTAGAACTATTGATTCACATGATTTACTATTAGGGGAGGTGGTGCAAGTTTGATAATACTTGCAGAACTAAATTAAAAATAAAGGAAAAGAGGAATGTATTATTCTGTAATATTTCGAGCCCCAAAACGTGCAATTATTGAAACTATATTTTCCTATAAATAGAAGCTCATTCTTCCTTCATTTCTCACCAATTCACTAAAGCTATAGAGCAATTATTATAGAGAAAATTTATAGAGAGAAAGGAGAAGAGAAGTCTGCTACCTCACTATTCCAGTTTTCTTTTAAGGTAAGGGGTATTATTCTTTCGTATTCATGAAGAAAGTTATTTTCTTTCAATACTCGTAAGGGTTGTTATTCCATTCTTTATTATTATGTTGGAATAATCTATCTATGCGAAGTACTGTATACATGGTGAAATTCTTCTGTTATTCCATTCTTTATTATTCTGTTGGAATAACCTGTCTGTGCGGTCTATCGCATGCCTGGTGAATTCTATTGTTATTCAATTCTTTATTATTCTGTTGGAATATCCTGTTTGTGCGGATTACGCATGACTTGGTTCCATTCTTTATTATTCTATTGGAATAATCTGTTTGTGCGGTCTATCACATGCCTAGTGAATTCCTTTGTTAATCCATTCTTTATTATTCTATTGGAATAACCTGTCTGTGTGGACTACCGTATGCATAGTGAATGATCCTTCGTATTCATTCCTTATTAAATTGTGGAAATGATCTGTCTACGTGGATTACCGCATGGTGGGCAAAAATTCATTTGCAGTTTCATATATTCTATTATACTCAGTTGGTTAAAGTTTTGGCTTTTATACTCCATGAAATTAGTGGAATATCCTTCATATTTGTGCTTCATCCAGTATCTTTTCATAGAAATATTCTTCTGAGCATTCTTAAATTTTACCCCACAAAGCAGTATCATGTTGACAATTTGAACGTTATTGATTCCTGGATAAATTAAATTATAAATCTTTAAAATTTATCCTTGAACTTGTTTTATTGAATTATTGTGTCATTATCATCATCCTCATGCTTATATTATGATGAAAGTCATCTTTAGCTTACGTATATAGATGGACTTGGTATGATTATGACCCGGGATTATTCGGTATAATCATGACCGTAATGTGATGAATGATGTGGTGAAAGTCCTCATTGGCCTGTAGTTCATCGATGGACAGTTGTTGGTATGATTATGACCAGGGATTATTCGGTATAATCATGACCATTGATGATTTCATGAATATCCTTGGTCGTGGTGCATGGATGATTTGATTTTATTTATTAAACTGAGTCTCAGTGATAAAGTTGATGAAAAACTTTTTAAATCATAGAAGATAGTAGATTTTATGCTCTACTTGACTCTTCTAATGGTTGCTTGTTCCGCTACAGTTAAACTTGTTGTCTATTATATTCTATCAGTTTAACATTGTTGAAGGCTAATGATAATTTATTCTGCATTATCTTAGTCATAATATTTCTTATTGGGCTAGTTGAGCTCACCCTTTTGCTTTCATTATTCTCTTTAGGAAATGAGAACGTAGCCGGGACTAGACGAGAATAGACGGGAAATGGAGTGATGGTCTGAGATGGTGTCATAATAGTCCTCACTATTCTATAAAATATTGTGATAATAAATGTAATGAGGACTCCATTGAGTGTGGATATTGTCTAGATGACAATATTTGTATTAAAACTCACAGAATATGTTTTGTCGTATTTTACACGACAGTTGTATAATTAAGTTTTTATTTGTATTTAGTACCATATATTTGGTGACTCATGTAAAAACCCCAAAACCCTAATAAGACTCGTATGTATAAATCCCGTTATATAAAATTTCTCTGTTCTGAATATATTACGTGTTATTATATACTTGGTTTTACAAAATTGACCGAATAAATTTTTACCTGAAAAACGTCGTGCTTGACACCTTGTGCTTAAATTTTTTTCCATAATCGGACTTTTCGGCAAAATTATTTTGATAAGTTGCTTTTTCGTGCTTACACTGACAAAACGCTTTATCGTGCTTGTCAGGATTACTGAGCTAACCCTAATTAGCAAAACCCTAACCCTAATTAGCAAAAACCTAACCCCTAATAAACCCTAATTAGCTAATCTAACTCAAATTAGCTTATGTTAACACTTAATCATGGTTAGTAAACTTCTATTAGGTACTAATTAACATTCCTAATCATTAGAAACAAAACCCTAATCAAGATTAGTGAAGATTTAAGCCTAATTAAGCTACTAACTTAATCAACTAGCTCACAAGTAGGTTGGGAGTCACCATTACAAGTTCCAAAACATCATATGACATGCTTCCAAACTGCCAAGCATCAGAAGAGTCACAGATCAGATCTTTATGGAGGCAAGTAGGTGAAAAAATGACCAAAAAGCCAGGTTAGAAAATTCTATAAATAGGAACCTTAGGGCTGAGCAAACCTACGAATTCTTAAAGCCTAGATACACTTATAAACCTACCATATCAAGCCTAGGTGTTATCAGCAACAAAATCAGAAGCTAGAATCACAAATTTCTCAAGAAAAGGTGCAAACCCTAGTTCATAAATTTCTCTTTGATCTTATGTTAGCTTTGTTGTTTAGATGTTTAGAATATTGTATTAGGATGTTAAAAAGTATGCTAGAGTGGTAGAACACGTTTTCATAACATCTAGATGCCTTAATTAAGCGTTTTATGAAATCTGGGAATTTTGAAAAAAAAAATGGTATGACAGCCGAATGTCAGGGCTTTTTGATTCATGTGTGTTTATGTTTTGGTCTGTTAATCAATTGATATTTGTAGCCTGTAAGTAGGTCTTTAATCTAGAAAAGAAAACAGGTTCAGATGAACCATAGATTCCAAGATATAATCAGTCAAAGTGGGTTGACTGTTCACGGAAGCTGGTTTTCTAGGTTACCCAGAAAGCTCAAGAACAGCTGAACCGGCTACTTTGACCGACCTGTTTAATCATCTTCTAATTGTTAATTATTTATATTTTTGTTATAAATTAGTACTCTAGTATACATACAACATATCTATGATATTCAATCGAACAAACAACTCATAGGATTACCAGAATTATTGGTCAAAAGTAGTTGACCGAGCATGACCAAGTTTTCGGGGTTTTCCAGAAAACTGAAGAACACGAAGAACAGTTGTTAGTTGTACTTTGACCGACATAAATAGAGATCTTAGAATTACGATTTGTTCATGTTAATGTTATATATATGTACCCTGGTATATAGACTACATGTTACAACAAACAAAACATACATCTAATACACCGAATCAAAGTTATTCAAGCCACAAAATCGTTGACCGGCCTTGACCACTGTTCTGGGTTACCCAGAAACCCAAGAACAGCTCTGACAGTAACTTTAAATCTTTATAATTTCTTGTTAGATGTAGATTAAAGTCTGCTTCTTGCTTGATCTTATACTATTACATGAGTACTACAACATCAATACTTGCTCTGACCGAAACTTATTACCAAAACCGAGTTATATAATTGTCAAACTAGCCACTCGACCACGAGCAACGGCTGTCCAAAAACTCAAGAACACCTACAGCGACACTTTCTGTTACTGTAGAGCTTTAGCGACGAACAGAAATTAATTTTTTTAGAAATAAATTATAAAAATTAGAAATAATTAATAAAAACGGTTTTAAAAATTATATTAAATTATTATAAATTATTTCTGATATTTCTACAAAAAATGTAATAATTATTTTATTTAGATATTATTTACAATTAACTTATTAATAAAGTAAATAGAATAATTACTTTTAAATACTTGATAATTATGTAAAAATATTATTATTGAAATAAAAATCATAATAAATGATTATAAATTATTTAATAATATTAAATAATGTTTTTTTATAAAATTTTAGTAAATATAAATTATTTATAAATAGAAATAAATGGTTTAAAAATCATTTAAAGGATAAATAAAAATTTTAAAAATACTTTAAACCTTCTAAAATATATTATAAGGATAATTAAATTATTTAAAAATATAACCAAATTTTATAAATAAAATTTAGTTCATTTATCAAAGGTATTAAAAGTCAAACCCTATTAAATCTAACCCGGTATTAAATAAATGTTTTATTTGAGTATTGTTATCAATACTAACGTGTTAGATTTATATTCTTGAATGTCATAGGTACTTAATAGCATTCGAATAGTATAACTTGACTGATCTACGCTCAGGCAAGTCTTCTATACCTAATTTATTACTTATGCAAAATTTATCAACCCTGTTTATTCGTTGAACAAGATTCTATCTTGCTATACTGTTGATATAATACACCTATGTTGAATTACATATTATTGAAAAGTTATTGCTATAGTTCCAGCATGACTAAGAAATGAATTATTTATTCATATGATATTGTTTATTGAGCATAAACTATTATGTCAAGCCAAATTATTTTGGTAAGGCAATCGTATACTGAAGTTGAGTATCCTGTAAGGGAGCAAAGTGTAGTCAATGAATATATTGACAGTAAATTGTAAGTGTAAATGAGCACTGTATGTGATATGCATACTCCTAGGATGTTGAATAGGCTGATCCCCTATCTCATATCTGAACAGAATTTCTACGTCTTTGTGACTGACAGAAATGATAAAAATTCCAGAACCAGTTGGAATTAGAAATCCAGAAATGGTAACAACTATCAATCGAAATTTGAATTGTTATAATTCTTCAAATCATATATTGTTATAAATTTACAACTTGCTGAGCATGTCATAGCTCACCCTTGCTAATTATTCCCTTTGCAGTATTAGATGGTAATCCTGGAACATCTGGAGTAGATAAAGGGAAACGTCCCTACATAGATTAGATTATATTCTTGTCTGTATGAATACCTTGTAATAAGAACTCATTATGAGAATTTTGTAATCAAATCATAATATTATGATATATATATATATATAACATCTTTTATTTCCGCAACTGTGTTTTCTTACATATATAGATGTAAAGTAAGATGTCTTCTATTCTAGTGGAGATCCTTGGGATCTATTTATCTGAGTGAGGGGGTTAATAGCATGGACTGTTCATGTTGTTATTAATACTCTGAATTTTAGATAGATAGTTACTATCGATACGATAATATGTATTCGCATGACATGGACTATACATCTGGGTGAGGGTATTTGTAATATGGACTGTTCATGTTATTACTGATACTCTGAATTTTGGATAGATAGAATCTCGTCACAGATACAGTTCATATATTCAAGTGAGGGTATCCAAACACAGTAATATTTCTCTTGGGAATTACCATCTGTTATGGGATACTGTGAATCTTGAATCTATGGGAATTATATCTGATAGTCCCTCTATCTAATGTAATATTTGGAATCAGATACCATGGGTGTATAGATTTAAATGCATTATGTTAATTCTCTGTAAACACCATACCGGATACTACGGGGGTATAGGTATGGGGGTGTTACAATTTTGGTATCAAAGTTGTTAAGGCTAAAGATATAAGGAAGAGTTTTCTTAGTATATAGTCTTCGAGTCCGTAAAAATTTGTAAAAGACATATAAAATATAACATTAAAATTATTATGTTGTGTAAACCTTTATACCAGTTTTTATGGAGTTTTCTTTTATAGATGGCCAACTCTAATGCTAAAGAAAGAGTGATCAATCCACCGCAAATAGAGTCTTTTATAGCTAGTGATGCAGAAGAAGAAGAATTGCTTCATGATCAACAACTGCTTGATGCTGAAGAAGAAGAAGAAGATCCAGTGGCTGGACAATTAATGAGAATAGATGAGCATGATGAGGCAATGGCATTACTACTGCAGACAACAGAATGTGAGAACAATAAGATGAAGTTTAGGGCAGATTTAGCTAAGTGTATGCTAATGGATGAAAGGAGTCATAGTCATCAACTGAAAGGACAACTACAACATGCACATAGGAGTAAGAGGGAAATTCAGTCAAGACTTCTTCAAACATCTCTGGGAGTTCGAGATACTTTTAATGATTTGCAGCGTCGTGTAACTTGATATCCAGTAGAAGAGAAGAAAACTGCTTATCTTATCGATCGATCTGTTGTTTGTCACATGATCCAGGATTCCTTTGATGATATCAATGAATTCTATAGAGTAGCATATGAGGTTGGATGCTTTATATTAGTACAATAAAGAAGCATTCAAAGTTTGTATTGTGATAAGTACTATGTAATATACTAGTATGTTTAAAGTTGTTGTAAAATTGTGAGTTATAAATAAATAATATGTTTTGGTTATCTAAGAATGTTATGTGAATCTTTGTTGTCGTTTTATAGAATCATGCCACTAACCAGAAGACCCCAAAGAGAAATGAATAATGAGGATAATCCAACTCAACAGTTAGTAGATATGATGTTAAGAGTAATAAACAGACATATAAACCAAATTACATCCTTTAAAGACTTTAAATTAGTTGGACCACCTGAATTTAAAGGTATATTAGAACCTGTAGATGCACAGATCTGGATTTCTGAGATAGAAAAATTCTTCCTAGTAACCAATGTTAGTAATAACCAATAGACAACTTTTGCAAATTTCTTCTTGAAAGGTGAAGCTAATATTGGTGGGAATCAACCAAAGGTCGAGTAAGAAACTGAAATTGTTCCTTGGGATAGATTTAAAGAGTTGTTCTTTGAAAACTATTTTTCCCAATCCCTGAAAGACCGAATGAAAATAAAATTTCTGGACTTTAAACAAGGAGAACTTACTGTAACCCAGTATACAGCTAAGTTTAATGAACTATCCAGGTTTGCTCCTCATCAAGTGACTACTGAACTTAGAAAGACTCGTAGGTACCAAGAATGTTTAAAACCTCATATTAGGAGTAAATTATCAGTGCTTCAAATCAAAACTTTCTCTGAAATACTAGAGAAGGACACTATAATTGAAGGTGAAAATGAAACTCTCGCTAAGTTTCATCAGGACAAAAAGAATCAGAATGAGAAGGGGAAAAATAAGACAGAACCCAGTTCAGGTGGGTTTAATAACAACCGTAATTGGAATAATTCTTTTTCTAATAATTCAGGGAAAAAGATAGGAAATACTAATAACAATTTTAGTAATAATAATATTAAAACTTGTCAAAAATGTAATAAGAAACATAGAGGAGAGTGTCTTCTTAACAAATGCTTTAATTGTGGACAGTCAAGACATTATCTTTTATAGTGTCCTCTTCCAAAGAAAAATAAATGTTTTAATTGTGGTTCAATGGATCATTTTTCTAAGAACTGTCCCACAAACCAAGGAGAAAAAGGGGTTAGAATACCAGAGAATAATAAATCAACAGTAGCTGCAGTTGAGGTTCAGAATCGACCTACCGCGAGAACATTTAATATGTCGGTGAGAGATGCTGTTGCTTCACAGGACGTAGTGACAGGTATCATCCCTATCAACATTTTAAATGCATATGTGTTATTCTATTCTGGTGCTACTTGTTCATTTGTGTCTTGAAATTTCTCTACAAACTTGAATATGCCTTGTGAAAATTTAGACAAACCATTTTGTGTAGAAATTGCTAATAATGAAAGAATTTCGGTTAAGACCATATATAGAAACTGTAGTGTGGTAATAAAAGGACATAATTTTAAGGTAGATTTGATACCAATTCAGTTGGGAGAATTTGATGTAATTCTAGGAATGGATTGGTTAGTTAATCTTAACGCGATGATTGATTGTAATCAAAAACGTATTAACCTTTTGACTGCTTCGAAGTCAAAAGTAGTGTTCAATGGTAGTTGTTCACCTAAACAATCTCGATGTTTGACTATAATTCAGGCAGAAAGATTACCCAAAAAGGGTTGTTTAGGATATTTGGCCTATATAGTTGATACTCGTCAGGAAGGAGTAAAACTAGATCAAATACCTATAGTTAAGGAATTTCCTGATGTATTTCCAGATGATTTACCCGGTTTACCTCCAGATAGGGAGATTGAGTTTATCATTGATCTTGCACCAGGAACGGCACCAGTTTCTAAGGCACCGTACAGAATGGCACCTATAGAATTGAAAGAGTTGCTTATTCAATTACAGGAACTCTTAGATAAAAAGTACATACAACCTAGTGTTTCATCTTGGGGTGCACCAGTGTTATTTGTAAAGAAAAAGGATGGAACTATGAGACTTTGTATAGATTATAGGGTGCTAAATAAGTTAACTATTAAGAATAAATATCATTTGCCAAGGATTGATGATTTGTTTGACCAATTAAAGGGGGGCGAACATTTTTCAAAAATTAACCTTAGAACAGGTTATCATCAATTAAAGGTAAGAAAGGAGGATGTGCCGAAAACAACGTTTAGGACACGCTATGGACATTATGAATTTCTTGTAATGTCTTTTGGATTAACAAATGCACCGGCAATATTTATGGATTTAATGAATCGAGTGTTTAAACCATGTTTGGACAAATTTGTTGTAGTGTTTATCGACGATATTCTGGTATACTCGAGAACACGGGAAGAGCATACTGAACACTTGAGAGACATATTAGAGGTATTACAAAAGGAACAACTTTATGCAAAGTTTTCCAAGTGTGAATTCTGGTTGAAGAAAGTTCAATTTTTAGGTCATGTAATTGACAAAAATGGAATATCTGTAGATCCAACTAAGATCGAAATGGTTGTGAACTGGGAACAACTAACAACTCCAACAGAAGTACGAAGTTTTCTCAGTTTAGCGGGTTATTACCGACGGTTTATAAAAGATTTTTCAAAAATAGCAACCCCATTAACCAATTTAACTCGAAAGACAGTGAAATATGTCTTGACAGATAAATGTGAGGAAAGCTTCCAAGAGTTGAAGAAGCGACTGAGCATGGCTCCAGTGTTATCCTTACCAGATGATACAGGAGGCCTTGTAGTATATAGTGACAGCATCACACAGAGGATTAGGGTGTGTGTTGATGCAACATGGGAAAGTGATAGCTTATGCATCACGAAAACTCAAAGATTATGAGAAGAGATATCCTACTCATGATTTAGAGTTAGCCGTAGTAGTTTTTGCTCTAAAAATTTGAAGACATTATTTATACGGGGAGAAGTGCGAGATATATACAGATCATAAAAGTCTGAAATATATTTTTACACAACGGGAATTAAATTTAAGACAAAGGCGATGGTTAAAACTGATAAAGGATTTTGACTGTGAAATCTTATATCATCCCGGTAAAGCAAATGTTGTAGCTGATGCGTTAAGTAGAAAGAATCAAGAAAAATTGAATGTATTAACCACCAACGATAGGTTAATAAAAGACTTTGAAAAGTTAAAAATTGAGGTGGAATGTCCAACTACCTCTACCCAAAAATTATATATTTTAGAAGGAGTTTCATCTCTGCTCGTAAAATTAAAGAGATACAGGAGAAGGATGAAGAGTGTCAGAAGTTTAAATCTAATTCCACACATGATAAGTATAATAAATTTCGAATAGATACGGATGGAATAATAAGATATGAAAATAGAATCTGGATTCTGTTAGATCAAGATTTAAAAGTTGAAATTTTGAACGAAGCACATAACTCTAAATTTTCCATACATCCTGGTAGTACTAAAATGTTCAAAGATTTAAGTCGATACTTTTGGTGGTCGAATATGAAAAGGGAAATAGCTGAATGGGTAAGTAAATGTCTCACATGTCAAAGGGTTAAGGCAGAACATCAGAAGCCAGGTGGCTTACTTCAACCCTTACCAATTCCTGAGTGGAAGTGGGAGCATATAACCATGGACTTTGTAGTGGGCCTTCCAACTACACAAAAATGCCATAACGCTATTTGGGTAATAGTTGACCGTTTAACTAAATCCGCTCACTTTTTACCTATTAATAATTAGCCATAACCTGGATCACCTTGCCAAATTATATATTCATGAAATTATCTCTAGGCATGGAGTACCTGTTTCCATAGTATCAGACCAAGATCCACGTTTTACTTCAAATTTTTGGAAGAGTCTTCAGAAAAATTTAGGAACACAGTTAAAACTAAGTACAGCTTATCATCCTCAAACTGATGGACAGAGTGAGATAAGCATACAAACATTAGAGGATATGTTGAGAACATGTGTCATAGACTTCAAAGGAAGTTGGGAAGATCAATTACCTTTAGTCGAATTTGCCTACAACAATAGTTATCATGCTAGAATAAGTATGCCACCCTATGAAGCCTTATATGGAAGAAAATGCAGAACGCCTATGTGTTGGGATGAAGTCGGGGAAAGACAAATGTTAGGACCTAAAATAATTTAACAAACCGCTAAAACTATCAGAATCATACGTCAACGATTACAAGCATCTCAAGATTGACAAAGAAAATACGTTGATCCACATCGTCAACAACAAAATTTTAGCGTAGGAAGCCATGTATTCTTGAAAGTATCTCCTTGGAAGGGCAAGATACGTTTTGGCAAGAAGGGAAAACTAAGTCCGAGGTTCATTGGACCTTTTGAAATTTTGAGAAAAATTGGTGAAGTTGCTTATGAAATAGCACTACCACCTGAGTTAAACCATATTCATAATGTGTTTCATGTGTCCATTTTACGACCATACAAACCTAATTATAAACACGTTATAAATTATGAGCCGATCCAAATCAAAGAAAATCTTTCTTGTGTAGAAGAACCTGTGCAGATCATCTACCGTAAAGAGTAAGTCCTCCGTAATAAAGTGATAGCATCGGTTAAAGTAATATGGCAAAATCAGAACGTTGAAGAAGCTACATGAGAGATTGAAGATAAAATACCCGAGAATTATCCTCATCTTTTTACTTAACATGTACTGTAATTTCGAGGACGAAATTCTTATTAGTGGGGGTGAATGTAAAAAACCCCAAAACCCTAATAAGACTCGTATGTATAAATCCCGTTATATAAAATTTCTCTGTTTTGAATATGTTACGTGTTATTATATACTTGGTTTGACGAAATTGACCGAATAAATTTTTATCCGAAAAACGTCATGCTTGACACCTCGTGATTAATTTTTTTTTCCATAATCGGACTTTTCGGTAAAATTATTTTGACAAGTTGTTTTGTCGTGCTTACACTGACAAAACGCTTTGTCGTGCTTGTCAGGATTAGTGAGCTAACCCTAATTAGCAAAACCCTAACCCTAATTAGCAAAACCATAACCCTAATTAGCAAAAACCTAACCCTAATAAACCCTAATTAGCTAATCTAACTCAAATTAGCATATGTTAACACTTAATCATGGTTAGTAAACTTCTATTAAGTACTAATTAACATTACTTAACATTCCTAATCATTAGAAACAAAATCCTAATCAAGATTAGTGAAGATTTAAGCCTAATTAAGCTACTAACTTAATCAACTAGCTCACAAGTAGGTTGGGAGTCACCATTACAAGTTCCAAAACATCACATGACATGCTTCAAGACTGCCAAGCATCAGAAGAGTCACAGATCAGATCTTTATGGAGGCAAGTAGGTGAAAAAATGACCAAAAACCCAAGTTGGAAAATTCTATAAATAGGAACCTTAGGGCTGAGCAAACCTACGAATTCTCAAAGCCTAGATACACTTATAAACCTACCATATCAAGCCTAGATGTTATCAGCAACAAGATCAGAAGCTAGAATCACAAATTTCTCAAGAAAAGGTGCAAACCCTAGTTCATAAATTTCTCTTTGATCTTATGTTAGATTTGTTGTTTAGATGTTTAGAATATTGTATTAGGATGTTAGAAAGTATGCTAGAGTGGTAGAACACATTTTCATAACATCTAGATACCTTAATTAAGCGTTTTATGAAATCTGGGAATTTTGAAAAAAAATGGTCTGACAGCCGAATGTCAGGGCTTTTTGATTCATGTGTGTTTATGTTTTGGTCTGTTAATCAATTGATATTTGTAGCCTGTAAGTAGGTCTTTAATCTAGAAAAGAAAACAGGTTCAGATGAACCATAGATTCCAAGATATAATCAGTCAAAGTGGGTTGACTGTTCACGGAAGCTGGTTTTCTAGGTTACCCAGAAAGCTCAAGAACAGCTGAACCGGCTACTTTGACCGACCTGTTTAATCATCTTCTGATTGTTAATTGTTTATGTTTTTGTTATAAATTAGTACTCTAGTATACATACTACATAACTATGATATTCAATCAAACAAACAACTCATAGGATTACCAGAATTATTGGTCAAAAGTAGTTGACCGAGCATGACCAAGTTTTCTGGGTTTTCCAAAAAACTGAAGAACACGAAGAACAGTTGTTAGATGTACTTTGACCGACATAAATAGAGATCTTAGAATTACAATTTGTTCATGTTAATGTTATATATATGTACCCTGGTATATAGACTACATGTTACAACAAACAAAACATACATCTAATACACCGAATCAAAGTTATTTAAGCCACAAAATCGTTGACCGGCCTTGACCACTTTTCTGGGTTACCCAGAAACCCAAGAACAGCTCTGACAGTAACTTTAAATCTTTATAATTTCTTGTTAGATGTAGATTAAATCCTGCTTATTGCTTGATCTTGTACTATTACATGAGTACTACAACATCAATACTTGCTCTGACCGAAACTCATTACCAAAACCGAGTTATTTAATGGTCAAACTAGCCACTCGACCACGAGCAACGGCTGCCCAGAAACTCAAGAACACATACAGCGACATTTTCTGTCACTGTAGAGCTTTAGCGACGGAAAGAAATTAATTTTTTAGAAATAAATTATAAAAAAAATTAGAAATAATTAATAAAAATAGTTTTAAAAATTATATTAAATTATTATAAATTATTTCTGATATTTCTACAAAAATGTAATAATTATTTTATTTTATTTAGATATTATTTATAATTAACTTATTAATAAAGTAATTAGAATAATTACTTTTAAATACTAAATAATTATGTAAAAATATTATTATTGAAATAAAAATCATAACAAATGATTATAAATTATTTAATAATATTAAATAATGTTTTTTATAAAATATTAGTAAATATAAATTATTTATAAATAGAAATAAATGGTTTAAAAATCATTTAAAGGATAAATAAAAATTTTAAAAATACTTTAAACCTTCTAAAATATATTATAAGGATAATTAAATTATTTAAAAATATAACCAAATTTTATAAATAAAATTTAGTTCATTTATCAAAGGTATTAAAAGTCAAACCCTATTAAATCTATCCCGGTATTAAATAAATATTTTATTTGAGTATTGTTATCAATACTAACGTGTTAGATTTATATTCTTGAACGTCATAGGTACTTAATAGCGTTCGAATAGTATAACTGACTGATCTACGCTCAGGCAAGTCTTCTATACCCAATTTATTACTTATGCAAAATTTATCAACCCTATTTATTCGTTGAACAAGATTCTATCTTGCTATACTGTTGATATAATACACCTATGTTGAATTACCTATTATTGAAAAGTTATTGCTATAGTTCTAGCATGACTAAGAAATGATTTATTTATTCATATGATATTGTTTATTGAGCATAAACTGTTGTGTCAAGCCAAATTGTTTTTGTAAGGCAATCGTATACTGAAGTTGAGTATCCCGTAAGGGAGCAAAGTGTAGTCAATGAATATATTGACAGTAAATTGTAAGTGTAAATGAGCACTGTATGTGATATGCATACTCCTAGGATGTTGAATAGGCTGATCCCCTATCTCATATTTTAACAGAATTTCTACGTCTTTGTGACTAACAGAAATGATAAAAATTCCAGAACCAGTTGGAATTAGAAATCCAGAAATGTTAACAACTATCAGTCGAAATTTGAATTGTTATAATTCTTCAAATCCTATATTGTTATAAATATACAACTTGTTGAGCATGTCATAGCTCACCCTTGCAAATTATTCCTTTTGCAGTATTAGATGGTAATCCTGGAACATCTGGAGTAGATAAAGGGAAACGTCCCTACATAGATTAGATTATATTCTTGTCTGTATGAATACCTTGTAATAAGAACTCATTATGAGAATTTTGTAATCGAATCATAATATTATGGTATATATATATATAACATCTTTTATTTTCACAACCGTGTTTTCTTACATATATAGATGTAAAGTAAGATGTCTTCTATTCTAGTGGAGATCCTTGGGATCTATTTATCTGAGTGAGGGGGTTAATAGCATGGACTGTTCATGTTGTTATTAATACTCTAAATTTTAGATAGATAGTTACTATCGATACGATAGTATGTATTCGCATGACATGGACTATACATCTGGGTGAGGGTATTGGTAATATGGACTGTTCATGTTATTTCTGATACTCTGAATTTTGGATAGATAGACTCTAGTCACAGATACAGTTCATATATTTAAGTGAGGGTATCCAAACACAGTAATATTTCTCTTGGGAATTACCATCTGTTATGGGATACTGTGAATCTTGAATCTATGGGAATTATATCTGATAGTCCCTCTATCTAATGTAATATTTGGAATCAGATACCATGGGTGTATAGATTTAAATGCATTATGTTAATTCTCTGTAAACACCATATCGGATACCACATGAGTATATGTATGGGGGTATTACAACTCAAGATGGGTGATGTATACCTATTTTGGGGCGTCACATATAGAGTACAAAATAAAGAACAGAGATAACTAACTCAATTAAATCAACTGAAACAGACAAAGTTAACACAACAAAATAATAGGCTTAATCAAATGGCTGGGTGTTATTTCATACCGAGCTCAGAACAAAATAGAAATATACGTTGCCACACAGGCAAGTCAAACAATGCCACACATACAAATTAAATAATGCCACACAGGAAAGACAAACATTCTACCGCGAATCCAATGCATGTAAAATCGGAAGGTGTGTTTGGCACAAACATCACTAATCCGCAGAACAGAATAGAACAAAAAAACTAGGGTCGTGGACTGAGATGCCTTGGACTGATCACAGTACCACGGAAGGTGTCATACCTTGGTGCCAAGAGGACATGTACGTGGTACCCCCACAGGTGGTTATAATTCAGGTATACCCTACGGTATTCTAACAAAAATATAATGTCACAACACATGTGACACAATATCAACACAAAGGGGTTCTAATGTGTACATGTTAAAATGAAATGAATTATCAACACAAAGTCTCCAATAATATTAACATGTACTTTCTACAAATATCGAAATAAATATTAACCATGATACACTAGATCAAGAGTACAACATGAGTTCTAAGTATCAATGTCAAAACGAAACATTTTCAAAAATTTAAAAAGGAACTATCATGTGAAACAACAACTAATTTCTAAACAAAAAGAGAAACAAACAAATCAAAGTTAAAGGATTATCGCTGAAGGAGTATGAAATCTGTACCAGGATTAAGTAATGTAATACCTGAAATTTATATTCTAAATATACTACTTAAATTCCCTCCGTCCGATCTAATAATAAAATAAAATTTTATTACAAATATAATCATTACTAACATAATATTAATTAATTTATTATTAAGTAAATCTATAATTTTATCATTAGAATTATTTAATTAGTATACAAAATTTTCCATTTAATTTATAAATAACATAAGTAAGTTAATATAATATAAACAATATATATATATATATATATATATAATATACAAATATATATCGTACTATATATATACACCATCATTGTTACTTCATACCTGTTACGTTTTTTTTAAGAACAATTCTTATATATATATATATATATATATATATATATATATATATATATATATATATATATATATATATATATTCATGATCAGGTTTCATTCCATGAACCATTGTTATTTATATATATAAATTAGTACTTTTCATTCCAACAAGAAAAGTTGCACATGGATCATTACTATTATACTTCTCTCTCTATATATAGCCCCTGACATAGCAATCAAAAGTATCCCAATACAATAAAAGCATACCTGAGATTTCTTCTTTTCTGTACAGTCGCACAAGTCTTCCTCCTCTTTTTCCCTCAATTTGTATAATGAAATAAAACTAGGTCGAGCTATTTATTAACTAAGAGGTCTCTTTTTTTTAATAAGCTTCTAATTAGGTTCAATTAATAATAAGGCCCAAATTGTACTAAATTAATTTACCCACACAATTTATTAATATTTATTAGCTCGCACAATTTAAATAACTAGGTTGACAGAAAATAAATGACAGCCCAATTTATATGTTTTAAAACAAAATAATTTTTATTATTTAATATATATTTTTCGGGTATTACATCACCTACCCCTTAAAAAGGATTCCGTCCCCAGAATCAAAAGAATGAACGTACCTAATTATCAAAAAGATGTGGATACTCCGCTCGAATAGACTCCCCAATCTCCCAAATGGCTTCCCGCTCCGAATGATTCTTCCACAAAATCTTAACAAATTGAATTGTCTTCCTTCTCATAATCCGCTCTTGACTATCCAAAATTGCCTCAACTTGTTCCTCACGAGTAAGATCCTCTCGAATCTTATCGAACGGATATTGCATCACATGCAATGGATGCTAATGATAACTCCTTAATACCGACACATGGAACACATTGTGCACATGAACTTGCAGTGGAGGCAAAGCTAACCGATATGTAACTACACCAACCATCTCTAAAATCTCAAATGGACCAATATAATGCGGACTAAATTTCCCTTTCAACCTAAATCGCCGAATGCCCTTCCAAGGAGAAACATTTAGAAACACATGCTCACTAGGTTCAAACTCTAAAGTCCTTCTATACTTATCAACATAACTCTTTTGTCGTGATCGAGCCGACTTCAATTTCTTCTTAGCCACCGCTACCTTCTCCGTAGTGATTTGAACTAACTCAAGCCCTTCTATGGCCCTTTTTCCAACCTCATCCCAACAAGTCGGTGCCTGACACTTTCTACCATACAATGCCTCAAAAGGAGCCATCCCAATACTTGCATGCCAATTATTGTTATAAGTAAACTCAACTAGGCTCAAGTAATCATCCCAATTACCCAACCACTCAAGTGCATACGACCTCAACATGTCCTCCAACGTCTGAATAGTTCGTTTGGATTGCCCATCAGTTTGCGAATGAAAAGAAGTACTAAAGTTGAGCCGAGTGCCCCAAGCTCGTTGAAACCCTTTCCAAAATCGTAAAGTGAACCGTGGGTTCCGATTTGAAACAATAGACACCAGAGTACCATGAAGTCTAACAATCTCCTGCTGAAAGATTTGTGCCAACTTATCCACCGAGTATCCCTCATGGTTAGCCAAAAAGTGTGCCAATTTGTTCAGTGTATCCACCACTACCCAATATCATCATTCTTCCTGAAAGTCTTCAGAAAACTAGTCACAAAATCCATCGTGATATCCTCTTATTTCCACACTGGAATGTCTAACTGTTGCAGCAACCCACTAGCTCGTTAAAGTTTTATCTTCACTTGTTGATAAGTGAGGCACTTCCCAACATATTCAGTCACGTCTCGTTTCATCCCATTCCACCAAAAATTCTTTTTTATATCCCTATACATCTTCGTAGAACCTGGATGAATAAAAAATGGCGAACTATGAGCCTCAGCCAACACAGCCTCCCGAATGATTGGATTTGACGGTACACACAACCGCTCACCAAACCAAATCACACCGCGATCATCAATACGAAACTCGGGTTGCTTGCCCTCCTCTAGATTTTATGCCATACCCCATAATTCCCCATCTTCCTTTTGAGCTTCTTTAACCCACGAGATAAGAGATGGCTCCACTCTCATACCTACCAAATGTTCATCTGAATCTCGTACATACAATTTTAACTTGAGCCGCTCCATATCTAAAATAAGCTGAGGTTTTGTAATAAGGGCTGCTACACTCACAGAACTCTTTTGGCTAAGAGCATCTGCAACTATATTTTCCTTCCCCAGGTGATACTGAATCCTCGCATCATAATCCTTCAGAAACTCCAACCAACACCTCTGCCTCATGTCGAGCTCCTTCTGAGTAAAAATATATTTAAGACTTTTGTGATCGATAAAGATATCACAAGTCTCTCCATACAAATAATGCCTCTAAATCTTTAAGCCAAAGATCACCGCTGCCAACTCCAAATCATGAGTGGGGTAGTTCACCTCGTAAGGTTTAAGTTGCATATAAGAATAAGCAATCACCTTACCGTGTTACATTAAAAAAAACCACAAACCCTTCTTAGAAGCATCGCAATAAATTTGGTAACCTTCTGTCCCTGACAGTAATGCAAGTAAAGGAGCTGACACAAGTCGTTTCTTTAACTCCTCAAAACTTTTCTCACACTCCTCATTCCACACGAACTTCATGCCCTTTCTCATCAACTGATTCAATGGTAAGGCAAGCAAGGAAAACCCTTCCATAAATTGCATATAATACCCCACTAAACCCAAGAAACTCCTAATCTTTATCACCGTAGCAGGTCTAGGCCATTTAGTGATAGCCTCAACCTTCGCAGGATCCATCTTTATGCCTTCAGTAGAAACAACATGTCCCAAAAATGCGATTTGCTCCAACTAAAACTCCCATTAAGAGAATTTAGTATACAATTTCTCTTTCTGTAAAATCCCCAACACCGTGCGAAGATGCTTCTCATGCTCTTCCTTAGACTTGGAGTAAACCAAAATGTCATCAATAAAGACAATAACAAATTGGTCTAAGTACTCCCTGAACACTCGATTAATCAAATCCATAAACACCGCCGAAGCATTAGTCAACCTGAATGACATCACCAGAAACTCATATTGCCCATAACGAGTATGAAAACCTATCTTAGGGAAATCCTCATCCCTAACCCTCAACTGATGATAACCTGATCACAAGTCTATTTTCGAAAAGTACTTTGCCCCCTGAAGTTGGTCAAATAAATCATCAATCCTTGGCAATGGATATCGATTCCTGATGGTAATCTTGTTTAACTCCCTGTAGTCGATGCCCAGCCTCATAGACCCATCCTTCTTCTTCATAAACAAGATCGAAGCACCCCACGACGAAACACTCGAGCAAATCATACCACGATCTAACAACTCCTGCAACTGTTCCTTCAAATCCTGCAACTCTAATGGTTCCATCCGATACATCACCTTAGAGATAAGCTCCGCACCAGGAACAAGCTCAATAGCAAACTCTATTTCCCGTTGTGGTGGCAACCCTAACAACTCCTTAGGAAATATATCAAAAAAATCACGAACAATTGGAACATCAACAATACGAGACTCACCCTTAGAGGTATCTTTCACAAATGCCAAATACCCCTCACAACCGTATGCCACCAACTTTCTAGCCTTCAAAGCTAAAATTAACTTCACAACTCTACTCGGCTGTGCACCCTAAAACATGAATTATGGAGACTTCACATCTTCAAATATAACCTTCTTCGCCTAAAAATCGATAGTGGCCTGTTGCTTATCCAACCAGTCTATCCCAAGAATGATATTAAATTCGTGCAAACTCATCGGAAGGAGATTAGCCCTACGAATCTTATCCCCAAAACTGATCGCTCACCCTCTATATAAATCAAAAATAACAACAGAAGTCCCCATCAAGGTAGCAATAGACATAACAGAATTTAAAGACTGAGATGGCACACCCAGGTGCTGAACAAAAGACTGAGCAATAACGAAATGAGTAGAACACGTATCAAACAAAATAGAAGCCTCACAATTGCCAACTGAAAGAGTGCCAAAAATAGTACCTGGTGCACATGTCGCCTGGTTATATGTCAAGAAAAACACTCGACCACCCTGACGATGACCTCCATTGCCACCATTATCACCACCTCCACAATTACCACGTGGCCCGATATAATCTCTAGCCATATGACCCATCTGTCCTCACACAAAGTAGGCATCGGTGACTCTATGACACTATCTCCTAGGATGATTAGCCCCACAAGTAGCACAGGGAGCTATCAGAATAAGATTTGGGTTACCCCCAATAGCTGATCCCGGATAACGACCTTGATTTTGTCCATGCTGACGATTTTGCCACTGTTGACAATTTTTGACCATGCCTAGGTAGCTGAAGCTGATTATTTTTCCCTTTCTGAGGTGTCTGCTGATAACCCCTGTTTTGATTCTGGCCACGCTACTGCCCCTGTTGGCCACCACGGTTCCTATTCCACTGACCACCCTGACTTATCCCATGTTGAATTGAAGCTTGACCCAACTGATCATCTCCGTCCCTCTTCCGACTCCCCTCCGATTTATAATACCAAAAATCCTGTCGCTCAATCTCAATATTTTTGGCTGCATTAGCAACCGCTAACACATCTGCAAACTTGGTGTTAATGAGAAGTTGACTATAGATATAATGAATTCATCACCTAAACTTCTCTGCTTGTTCTGCTGCAGTCCCTACTGAGGTACCCGCAAAGCCTGCCAACCTAGTGAACCCCGTTATAAAATCCATGATGGACTCATCATCTTATTATCGATTGGATAGATAGTCTCTAGCATAGGCCTCTTTATCAGCAGTTGGAAAATACTACTAATAAAAGACCTCACAAAACTCTACTCAGCTAAGTGTCTCAGCATAACCATCACCCTTTATTACTTTCGTCGCCTTCCACCACCTCTACGCATCCCCTTCTAGCTTGTAAACTACAAGCAATACTCTCTAATTATCCGAGCACCCTAACACATCTAAACCACAACAGAATATTCTCATAATGAATAAATGTCATAAGACAAACCATAATAAATGGTACATTGGCTCGAACCAAAATCTAAAATAATTATTACAACTATAAATAGATCAATGTATCATAACCTAATAAAATATATATAAACCATTAGATAGAAGGGAGCTCTCATCACTTGCCCTTGATCCCTTGATTACCTGCCAGAAGAAAACACAACATGAGAAAAATGCCTAGTACGGATATAGAGTACAAAATAAAGAAATGAGATAACTAACTCAATTAAATGAACTGAAATGAACTGAAACAGACAAAACTAACACAACTAAATAATAGGCTGAATCAAAGGACTGGGTGTTATTTCATAACGAGCTCAGAACAAAATAGAAATATACCTTGCCACACAGGCAAGTCAAATAATGCCACACAGGGAAATCAAATAATGCCACAAAGGCAAGTCACACACATTGGACCGCGAATCCAATGAATGTAAAATCAGAAGGTGTGTTTGGCACAAAAATCACCAATTCGCAAAACAAAACAGAACAGAAAAACTAGGGACGACCCATACACCTCCCATAACAAAACACCAAATGGCCAACTCCCAACGGAGCACAAAACGGAGACGTCGTGGACTGATCACATCGCCATAGAAGGTGTTATGCCTCGGTGCCAAGAGGACATGCATGTGGTACCCCCACAGGTGGTTATAGCTCAGATATACCCTACGGTATTCTAACAAAAATATAATGTCACAACCCATGCGACACAATATCAACATAGAGGGGTTCTAACATGTACATGTTAAACTAAAACGAATTATCAACACAAAGTCTCCAATAATATTAACATGTACTTTCTACAAAGATCGAAATAAATATTAACCATGATACACTAGATCAAGAGTACAACACGTGTTCTAAGTATCAATGTCAAAACAAAACATTTTCAAAAATTTGAAAAAGAACTTTCATGTGAAACAACAACTAATTTCTAAACAAAAAGCGAAACAAACAAATCAAAGTTAAAGGATTATCGTTGAAGGAGTACGAAATCTGTACCTGGATTAAGTAATGTAATACCCGAAATTTATATTCCAAATATACTCTTTAAATTCCTTCTGTCCGATCTAATAATAAAATAAAATTTTATTACAAATCTAATCATTACTAACATAATATTAATTAATTTATTTAAAGTAAATTTATAATTTTATCATTAGAATTAATTAATTTATATAAAAAAATTTAATTTAATTTATAAATAACATAAGTTAGTTAATATAATATAAATAATATATATATATATATATATATATATATATATATATCTGGAAAACTGACTTGAGTTTATATAATATATACCGTACTATATATATACACCATCATTGTAACTTCATACCTGTTACGTTTTTTTACAGAACAATTCTTATATATATATATATATATATATATATATATATATATATATATATATATATATATATATGATCAGGTTTCATTCCATGAACCATTGCTATTTATATATATAAATTAGTACTTTTCATTCCAACAAGAAAAGTTTCACATGGATCATTACTATTATATTGCTCTCTCTATATATAGCCCCTGACATAGCAATCAAAAGTATCCGAAAATATTAAAAGCTTACCCGTGATTTCTTCTTCTCCGTACAGCCGCACAAGTCTTCCTCCTCTCTTTCCCTCAGTTCGTATAATGAAGTAAAATTAGGTTGAGCTGTTTATTAACTAAGAGGTCTCTTTTTTTTAATAAACTTCTAATTAGGTTCAATTAATAATAAGGCCCAAATTGTACTAAATTAATTTACCCTTCTCTTATTAATATTTATTAGCCCATACAATTTAAATAACTAGTTTGTCCCAAAATAAATGACAGTCCAATTAATATTTTTTAAAACAAAATAATAATAATTATTTAATATATTTTTTTCAGGTATTACAAAGGGATATTATTTTTGTTCAATATTCGTAAGAAATGATATTTCTTCCATACTCTGTAGTATGTAAGTAATATTATTTCGTTCCAGATTCTGAATTATACACTCATTTTGTTAAGTATGGCTTCTATACTCTTTGAAATTACTGAAATATCCTTGAAATTAGTCTCTGTAGTATGTAAGTATGGCATGATTATGATCACGGATTATTTGGTATAATCATAACCACAGATTATTCGGTTAAAAAGGATGTTTAGTTTAGAATTGAAAATCAAACCAGAATCAGAGAATTCTTCTTCTATAATATTGAGCTTATTTCTTTAGAGTTTAAGGAAGCTTTGAGCGTAGAAAACAGTATAAGTTTTCTTCAAGAATATCCCCGCATACAAGTCAGAAGTACTCTCTTTTTTAAGGTAATGGGTATTATTTATTTCATATTCAATTGCGATATTATTTTTTCTATTCGTATGAAATTTTATTTTCGTTCAATATTCGTAAGTAATATTATTTTCGTTTAACATTCATAAGGAATATTATCTTCGTTCAATATTCATAGGAATGTTATTTTCGTTCAGCAGTAGTAAGGGATATTATTTTTGTTCAATATTCGTAAGAAATAATATTTTCTTCCATACTCTGTAGTATGTAAGTAATATTATTTCGTTTCAGATTCTGAATTATATACTCATTTTGTTAAGTATTGCTTCTATACTCCTTGAAATTAGTATAATATTCTTGAAATTTTGCGTTTCATCTAGTATCGTTCCATAAAAATATTTTTCTGGACATTCTTGATAAATTTTGATCTTTTCATGTCGGGGTACTATTCACGGGGTAATATTCTTGAAGTACTTTTCATAGGATACTATTCACTCAGGTACTATTCACCCGGAGTACTATTCATAACAAAAATTGATTTCTTTTTTGTCCAAATTATTTTTGATACAATATTATCCTTGAATTTTACCCCACAAAGTAGTATCATGTTGACAATTTGGACATTATTGAATTTTAGATGAATTAAATTATAAATCTTTAAAATTTATCCTTGCTCTCATTTAAATGAATACTTATATCATTGTGATCATCCTCATGCTTATATTGTGATGAAAGTCATCTTTAGCCCGTGGTGCATAGATGGACTGTTGATTGGTATGATTATGACTAGGGATTATTCAGTATAATCATTACTTGTAATATTACAAATGATGTGGTACTCTTGAGGTATAACCTTTGAGCGTAGAATATGTTTCTTCTTATCAAAGATTTTAACAGCTATCTTCAATTGTGACGCCCCCAAAATAGGTATACATAACTCATTTTAAGTCGTTAAATACATTATACATAATACAAATACAAACTTAATTATACAACTATCGTGTAACATAAGCTGAGAGTTTTTACATGAATATTGTCTTCTAGATAGTATCCAAACTCAAATAGAGTCCTCATTAACATTATTATCAAACAATTTTACAGAATAGTGAGGACTACTAAAACAACCATTTGGACCGTCAATCAATTCTCCGACTAGTCCCAGCTATATTCTCATTTCTTGAAGAGAATAGTGAAAGAAAAGGGTGAGCTCAACTAGCTCAGTAAAGAATATTATGACTAAGATAATGTAGAATAAATTATTGTTAGCCTTCAATAGTGTTAAACTGATATAATACAATAGACATCAAGTTTAACTGCAGCAGAACAGACAATCCATTAGAAGAGTCAAATAAAGCATGATATCTACTAGATTCTATGATTTAAAAGTTTATCATCAATTTTATCTCTGAGACTCAGCTTAATAAATAATTCACATCACTGAATTATCCATGCACTACGCGCCGAGGATATTCGTGTTATCATCAATGGTCATGATCATGCCAAACAACAATTCATCTTTTCACCTTTTGCCGAAGAGAACGCATGATTATGATCATACCAACAACTGTCTATCAATGCACTACGGGCCAATGAGAACTTTTACCACATCATTTGTAACATTGCAGGTCATGATTATACCGAATAATCCTTGGTCATAATCATACCAATCAATAGTCCATCTATGCACTACGGGCTAAAGATGACTTTTATCACAATATAAACGTAAGGATGATGACAATGATATAAGAATTCAATCAAACGAAATCAAGGATAATTATTAAAGACTTTAAATTTATCCAGAGTTCAAAAATGCCCAAATTGTCAACATGATAACTACTTTGTGGAGTAAAATTCAAGAATAATATTCACGTCAACAATAATTTGGACAGAAAAAATCAATTTTTCATCGTGAATAAGACCCCAGGTGAATAGTACTCGAGTGAATAGTATCTCATGAATAGTACTTCATGAGTAGTACTCGATGAATAGTACTTCATGAATAGTGCTATACATATAAATAGTTCTGTACGTATGAATAGTGTCGTACGTATGAATAGTGTCGTATGTATGAATAGTATCCATAAATAGTACTCCGACATAAAAAGCTTAAAATTTAAGAAGAATATTCAGAAAAATATTCTTGTAAAACGATACTAGATGAAGTGTAAATTTCAAGGGTATTCTACTAATTTTAAGGAGTATAGAAGCAATAATTTAACAAAATGAGTGTAGAATTCGGAATTTGAAATGAAATAATATTACTTACATACTACAGAGTATGAAAGAAAATATTATTTCTTATGAATATTGAACAAAAATAATATCCCTTACGAATATTGAATGAAAATAATATTCCTTACAAATATTAAACGAAGATAATATTCCTTACAAATATTGAACAAAAATAATATTCTTTACGAATATTGAACGAAAATAAAATTCCTTACCGATACAAAAAATAATATCGTAAGCGAATATGAAATAAATAAAACCCCTTACTTTAAAAAAAGAGAAATTCTGACTGGTATACCAGATATATTCTTGAAGAAAAAATATATTGTTTTCTACAGTCAAAGCTTCCTTAAACTCTAAAGAAATACGCTCAATATTATAGAAGGATAATTCTCTGATTCTGGTGTGACTTTCAATTCTAAAATAAGCATCCTATTTATAGGAGAATGGCATGATACTATTTAAATTTTCTCACAGGTGAACAGAAGAAAAATTTCACGGACGAATTCGTCGATTTTTTTTATTTTACTATGCAAACACTATGCAGACACTATACATAATAAAATATAATATATTCTATTTTGCATAAAAAATAAAACTTATTATAATATATATGTATATATAATAATAATAATAATAATAATACTTCTCTTCCTCCCCCCCCCCCATTTAAGTTTATATATATATATATATATATATATATATATATATATATATGTGTGTGTGTGGGGGGGGGGTGACGCACCCAAAATAGGCATGCATCACCCATACTAAGTCGCCAAATACATGGTACAAAATTCAAATACAACTTAATTATACAACTGTCGTGTAAAGTATGACAAAACTTAAGCTGAGAGTTTTAAAACGAATATTGTATTCTAGACAATATCCACACTCAATGGAGTCCTCATTACAATTATTATCACACTATTTGACAGAATAGTGAGGACTACTAATGCAACCATCTGGACCGTCACTCCGTTCCCCGACTAGTCCCAACTATATTCTCATTTCCTGAAGAGAACAATGAAAGCAAAGGGTGAGCTCAACTAGCCCAGTAAGAAATATTATGACTAAGATAATACAGAATAATTTATCGTTAGCCTTCAACAATGTTAAATTGGTAGAATACAATAGACAACAAATTTTAGATCAACAACTGTATCGAAATAAGCAATCCATTAAAAGAGTCAAGTAGAGCATGATATCTACTATCTTTTATGATTTAAAAGTTTATCATTAATTTTAACGCTGAGACTCAGCACCGAATTATCCATGCACTACGGGCCAAGGATATTCATTAGTATCACAAGCATGAATTATCCATGCACTACGGGCTAAGGATATTCATGTTTTCATTAACGATCATGATCATGCCATAAAATAATTCATCTTTGCACCCTTCACCAAGGAGAACCCATGGTTATGATCATACCAACAACTGTCCATCAATGCACTACGGGCCAATGAGGACTTTTGCCACATCATTTGTAACATTGCGGTCATGATTATACCGAATAATTCCTGGTTATAATCATACTAAGTCCATCTATGCACTACGGGCCACATATTACTTTCATCATAATATAAACATGATGATGATGACAATGATATAGGAATTTAATTAAATGAAAGTAAAGGTTAAATATTAAAGACTTTAATAATTTAATTTATCCAGAATTCAATAATGTCCAAATAGTCAACATGATACTACTTTGTGGAGTAGAATTCAAGAATAGCATTATATCAAAAATGATTTGGACATAACAAAATCAATTTTTATCATGAATAGTGCCCCCAGGTGAATAGTACTCAAGTGAATAGTGCCCCGAGAATAGTTGTCGGCGTCAGGAATTTTATTTGTCCCTTTTCGATTCTTGTTTTTTGGTGTTCTTATGTTATGTATGATTTGTTTGAAAAAAATAAATGAAAAAGATCCGACATGTATCATGTCGACGATTTGATTGTAAGAGTCGCCAGTTGGTGTTTTTAACTAGTTGCACCAACGCAACCAAGAAAAGGTTTGAACATTGACCTAGTGATGTGACACTGCTAAACGGGTCTGTGAAACTGAGATTCATTTAGGTTTGGGGGTTTAATTATGTGGAGGGAATGTGTTAAGCACCCCCTGACATCTGTGTTGCCACGGTTACCGTCACTTTTCAAGAAACTGTTATATGAATGTGTGTGTGTGTGTGGATCAATGTGCATTTTATTTGGAAGTAGTGTAAGGCCTCGTTCGCACCTATATACAAAGGGTTTGAATTTATATAAAAATTTTGTCTTAAACATGATCTAGCAGTGAAGTTTTGTAAAAGAGGTTTTTCAAACCCTGTGCTCAATAGTAATTTAGACCTTTTCATACTTTTATATTATTATTAAATGTTCGGCTTGTTTTCTTTTATTTTTGAAATGCGAAGCATCTTCGAGAAAATAATATACAGCAATGCCGAACTCCTCATGGGCATGAAAGCCATCTAAAGAAATTCAAACACTATAAATAATGTACAAGCTGCTTACAGCTGAAAAAGTCAATCACGGGAACCGAATCTAGATTCAGTAGACTGAATCTGTGATCACATGATTCCAAGGCTCACATGATGCCGCAGTTTATATGAAAAGCACTAAGCAGTTATATATATATATATATATATATATATATATAAAAGCTATAAATATATATATATACAGACATAATCAACCACCACGAAGCACCTCCATGGGGGATTGGAAATGTAAATATATAAAAGCGATAAATATATATATAGAGACATGATCAACAACCACGAAGCACCTCCATATGGGATCAGAAAAGTAAATAAAGTTGTAAAAGACGATCAACCGTCACGAAGTAAAGTCCAGGCGAGACTAAATGTAAAGAAAGCAGTAAAGACGATCAACCGCCACAAAGTAAACTCCAGGCGGGACTAAATGTAAATAAAGTAGTAAACTCTAGACCTGGCATAAATATAAATATATATATATAAGCAGTAAACGCTCTGGATGTAAAATCCAGGCTCATCAGATATAATCCGACAATAGTTCATATATATATATATATATATATAAGCAAGTAAACACTCCAGACATTAGCCTAGGCTCAATCGAGGCATAACTCGATAATGTTAGTCCATATATAAAATATATACACATATAAGTATATATATATAGATAAAAATGAAAACCATAGACCAAAGTCCTGGCATACACACACAACACGACTCTCAACGTGAAGAATAGTGTGTGCAAAGATGAAGAGAAAGGCTTTATAGAGTGTGAGAAGGCTTACAGTGGGCTGCCAAGGTAGGCTTCTATGACTCTAAATGGATAAACACTCAGCTCTCGCCGGTAAAATATAGCTATATGTGAGCTAACAAGTGTTTAAAATGAGTAAGTACTCAATATAGGGTGTGTACAGAACAAATTGGACAGGGCTTCCTCACCTCTTTTTCTCTTACAAATGGCCACCCCAAGCTCTATATTTATAGAACTGGGAGCCGCAGGTGTACTTGTGGGAGCCGCAGGTGTACCTGTGGCAGCTGCAGATGCACCTGCGGCTGCCCGGGGTGCCCCAAGCTCTGTGGGTCCTGCCGTCTAGAAGTACGTGCACTCGTGCACTGTGATATCTGCTCGAACTTACAGAACTTCAATCTGAGCATCCAAATGAGGTGTACAAGACCTTCTTCAGACCACTTTTGTTGAGAGTTACGCAATGACATGGGATTAGTGGTTGTACGAAGTCAAGAAGAGGGGACCATGCCCATGGTCTTCAAGCTTCAAATTCTATTCGGTGTGCTGCCACACGTAATTGTCACTCGTGATTCTAACTCCTTGGTTCTTGTGGGACATTGTTGGTTAGAAATGTATGTACGACGGCGTGCTATGGTTGAGGTGGAAAGATGACGATTTTACCCCTCACCAGGGTTATATTCGATTTGGGCTGATATCAGATGTTGCTCGGAGTTACGTCTGAGATTGGACTGCTGCAAGTGTTTGAATTCCGCAAGGTCATCTGTAAGTGTTCCTATCTTCCTGATGTTAGCTCTGGGTCTTTGGAATGAGTGCCTTGGCAGGAGATCTGAGATTGAAGCTGATTGCATGCATTTGAAACAAGTATTTCTAGAGTTATCGTCGGAACTGCAACAACATTCCTTGGGGTTATCTCCAAGGATGAAACTCGGGGTTATCTCTTAGGTTGGAATTGATACTTTCGGTGTGTGTTCCGGGGTTAAAACTGAACTTCTGGTAGTATCCGGAATGGATGTGAGCTGTCTTCCAAGGTTATCTCCAAAAAATGAATTTTCCCTCCTGCAATGTTAGTAACAGGTGTGCAAAAAATTTCGAGTGTCTACAATAGTACTTCGGGAATAGTAACCCCGTGAATAGTACTCCGACATGAAAAAGTTAAAACTTATCAAGAATGCTCAGAATAATATTTCTATAAAAAGATATTGGATGAAGCGCAAATATCAAGGATATTCTACTAATTTCATGGAGTATAGAAGACAAAACTTTAACAAAATGAGTGTATAATTTGAAATTTAAAACAAAATAATATTACTTACATACTACAGAGTATGGAAGAAAATATTATTTCATACGAATATTGAACAAAAATAACATCCCTTGCAATTGTTGAACGAAAATAATATTTTACGTGAATATGAAATAAATAATACCCCTTACCTCAAAAAGAATAGTATTCCAACTAGTATAGCGGATATATTATTGAAGAAAATTTTCACTGTTTTCTACGCTCAAAGCTTCATAAAACTCTAAAGAAATACTCTCAATATTATAAAAGAAGTATTCTCTGATTCTGGTGTGATTTTTAATTCTAACTAAGCATCTTATTTATAGGAGAATGGAAAGGATACTATTTGAATTTTTCTCACGGGCACACAGAAGAAATCAGACAAATTCAATTCACGGGCAAAAATTTTATTTTGATTTTACTATGTAAACACTATGTAGGTACTATAAAAATACTATGTATAAAAAAATATAATATATTCTATTTTTCATAAAAAATAAAACTAATATGATATATATAAATAATAGTTCCTTACCTTTACGGTAAGGATATATATACGCATTTCCCTCCCACACAATCCACCACACAATTAATACACACATATTATTCTACACACTCACATATTCCCTTCCCCCCAAGGCATCTCCCTCACCCTTTTTTCATTCCATCACATATACACACATACTTCCCTTTTTTTCTATCAGGTATCATCCACCGCCCACCACATTAATATTACAAACACACACACACACATCACTATCACACACTCATCTTACACTCCCACGCACATATCACTATCACACACACACACACACACTTTCTCTTCTTTTTCTTCCCACCACCACATTTCTTTTACCTATCATTTTCACTCCTTTTCCACCACTTTCCACTCACACACATTATATATATATATATATATATATATATATATATATTCCACCCACCACACACATCACATACTTTTATATATATATATATTCCCTCCCTTTTACGTATACTTTCCCCCCACCCATTTCCAAAATCATTTCTTCCACACGTGAGCCCCACATGTGGCCCCCACTTTTATTATAAAAAATAAGTTTCTACCGATTATTTTGAAAAATGGATAAATTGGGGTCCAAATAATAAGCAAAATTTATAACAAATACTTCATAAAAATTCGCTCAATATTTTTAATAACATTTATTCATCATTATTATAACTCGTAATATTAACAACCAGTTCGTTCCCAGGAAAGAGGGGGCTTTCCGATAAGGATTTCTCCCTATTGACGCGCAATTAGGTGACCTAACCTCTTTCCTCGACAGAACTTTCTAAACATTGTTAATTATGCAGATAATAATATGAATAACTTGTCATCTCAATTATTGATTTAATAATATATAAAATATTGACAATAATTGAATCAAATAACGTGAGATACTATTCAGCAATTACTGTAGCAATAATTGAACAAATTAAACTAAGTGACTTCTCACGAAAGCATCAATAATCAATATTGTGTGCTACTATGAAACAATGTGTATTACTGTACTTTTATCACTAAGTATTTTAACAGTTAATGGTAAAACTTTTGCCTTTTTTAAAAAAAAGATATTTCTGTCATTTTTTCCTTCAGACAGTAATTCTGTTGTGGGGTCCACCAATAATTGCGTCATTATACGAATATTCCCTGTTCAAATAAATATTCACCGACCAATCGAATATTTTATAACAACTTACATACTTTTCAAAATTTATGAATACTACCCACAACTATAATATTATATCAAATCCATACCTTAATATTTTAAAAAAATATTTCGAGAAATTAAATCTTTATTCATAAAATTTGGGGTCTTACAACCTCTCCTTCTTATGAAATTTCACCCTTAAAAATTTACGTACGTACTTGGTATGCCGAAGAGGTGAGGATACCTTGTTTAGATTCAGACTCTTGATGTATAACCTTTGAGCGTAGAATATATTCCTTCTTATCCAACATTTTAACAGGTATCTCCTCATACCTTAAATCTTCTGCTATCTCGTCTAGTTCTAATTAAATAATGTGGTTCGAGTCGTCCATATATTTACGTAACATCGATACGTGAAAAACGTTATGAACACGCGACATACTTGGAGGTAAAGCGAGTCTATAGGCCACAGTTCCTACTCGATTGAGGATTTCAAATAAGCCAATAAAATTGAGGTTTGAGATTTCCTCTCTTTGTCAATTCTTGCTTCTAGAATAATGCCTTCTTCCACCTTCTGTTTCACATTCATCAGTTCTGGGTATGTAGCTTGAACGGCTTTTATTGATTAAAGTCGATTTTAATCTTATATTCGATATCTTCACCTAGGTTCTTGGAGTCTTTAACTCTATCTCCATCTTTTGTACGTCGTACGAAATAGGTCTTGTGTTAACAACTTCGCACTCGTAACTGTATATGATCTTCTACTCAATGCGTTAGCTACCACGTTTTCTTTTACGTTTTCTTTTTTAAGATGGTATTGAATGGTATTATCGTAACCTTCAACAGCTCGAGCCAATGTGTTTGTCGCATGTTACGTTTGTTCTGGGTGAAGAAATATTTGAGGGTTTTAGAAATGTGTTTTATACTGGGGTCAATACAAAATTCGATTTCACGCTCTGGGGGTAGGCTAGGAAGTCTTCAGGGAATACATCATGAAATTTATTAACTATAGAAATATTATTCAAAATTGTGACTCTTATCCAAGACTTGGATAGCACGTCACATTGATACTTATCAACTTGCCACCGTTATTCACAGCTTCCCCTATGGAAAGTCTGGCTTCGGTGCATTCCAAGACTTGGAAGTCACCGGCGAAAGGTTTGGGGCTCTTTGTTTATGGCTTAATATGACAATGATTAACTTTAGTGGTTTGGTTACTTGAATTCGTATAAAAGGTTGGTTAGGAAGGCTAACAACCTTATGAAAACAATCAATTTTAGCATGATGAGTAGTTAACCGTCGATTCCTAAAATCACGTCCAAGATAAGTATTTTCAAAGAGATAAGATCAACATGTAACGTGAGGGTGCCGATTTGAATCAAACAAGATTTATAAATAGTGGATGTAATGAAGGTTTCTCCCAACAGAGTTTCAACAAATAAGTCAAAGTCTAATTTATCTGGGGCCAAGTTCACACGTTGAACACAACTAGGTGAAATAAAAGAGTGAGTAGAACTAGTATCTAACAAGGTATAGACTTCCTGAGAATTTATGATTAACTTACCCATGATAACTTCATTCGGGTTCCTCGACAAACGCTTTCACTTAAACAAATAGCTATAAAGTACTATGAAACATTGACTAGCACTTCTCAATTCATAACAACAATTCCGAATTATATATAATAGCTTAGGAATTTTGAACCGGTCGAAAGACCATGAACATACTCTTTTCGTTTACATACATAAAAAGGACATCCCGACACTAATGTCGTACATCCAATATTTCTTACGAGCACTTTTAGGTGATCAGCCTATAGTACTCTATGTTGATTAACACTCATCCGTTAAACGTATTTACATTTAAGTTTTGGCAAACTCACATGCCCATCGAACAATCGATGAAAAATACATGTATTTGTTTATATACAAACTTACCTTGAATACGTACCAAATACTTGGCATAGGATAGCATTAACAGTTCTATATCGAAAGACTTGTAAACAAATCAATCTAACTCTTAAGAATAATCTAGCCGAGTTAAAACTGGCATCGACCCTTTCGTAAAATAATTCATGCATCTCATAACATGAATCACAGAAAACTTGGCTTACACGAAGGTTAGACAAGCGTCAAGAAAACTTGCCTTCAAGCGTCTTTGAATACAATATTCAATAGTTCTCAGTCTTTACAAAATCTACATGATACATTCACATAGCACACTATAATTAGCTACCAAATAATCTAATCACATTGTTATTACAACATTCTTACTCTTTTATGTCTTAATTGAATTTATTTCATTAATAATGTCAATTCGACTTACTACCCTTCATTACGGCTTGTTAACGTTCGTATATTACTAACTGAGACTCAATCATCATTGGTGAAGTACCAACGTTGAATACAATTTACTTTCTTACTCTTTACATTCTTTGTTTAATCACTATTAAACCATACTTAATTTCCTAACTTTATCAGTATATAAGTGATTTAAAATTGATCTTTACCGTGTATATTAAGTATATACATGTTGTACTATTCATTTCCAATCCATTAGGAATGCAAACCTAACTTGTCTATCAAAATCCTACTGCTGGCACTGCGGCGCCAGACACTAGCACACCACTAGTGCTGCGGCGCGAGTTAGTAGTGGCTAAAGTCCTGTCTCGGCGTTGCAGCGTGAGATTTAAGCATACTAGTGGTGCTGCGGTGCCACTCTTCTATAACTAATTTCCCTATTCTTGGCGCTTCGGCGTGACATTTAACACTGGGGTTGGCTTTGACAGTTTTGTTTTTCTACAAAATTCTTGGGCTCATAACTTTTTCTTTTTACATCCAAATTGGCTCATTCAAAAGCTTTTAGCTCACAAATCACATACTCTAAATGTTCATACAAGAATTTTACATTTTCGAATCTGTTAACTCAGAATTCACCTTTTAGTTCATTATCGAGCGTTTGTTTATCATTCGTGAGCATTCATAGCTCGTTTTCTTTGTTCTAAGTCGGAATTCGACGATTCATGAGTCCACGACTCTTGAATACCTTATCTCATGTGATGCTATCGAAAACCAAAGTTACCAAGTTACACGACAACTTTCGAATACTAATTCGAGATTTCTACGTTTTCAACGTTTAACGTCGAATCTTAGAAATTTTGCCATAACTTCATTACTCGTGTTCTATATGCCAAATCAAATAGACCAGCTCCATTGATTCATCATCTACATCCTAACCATGTAATATGCACATACCCTAACAATGATGGTTTTTAATTTGTCCATCAACAATCAAGTTAATGTTCAAAGGTTTCTTCGGTTTAAACTTACGTAACTACTTATGATTTCTACTTAAACATGACTTATCAATGATTTAATCATTAATAGCCATCCTAATACCTCCTAAAGAGACATGCTCCACCAATCTACGATTCTCTACGAAAAATAAATCGAAAAGATCGAAGACTAACATTTATGAAATATTCCTTTTCATTCTCCGCGTTCTTGCTAAAAACTCTTATGATTTGCTTCAAAATAGCTTGATTACTTATTTCTTGATCTTTCTCTCTCTCAATAAATGTTTTCTAATGTTTGTAAAGTAACGAATGAACTAGCCAAGCTTTCTTTTATAAGAATTTCCAATGGAGGGTATTATGGTCATTAGGCCACCTCCTTACTATTCACCACCTCCTTAGCAACTTAGCCACCAAGTAATGGCTTTACTTGGGCTCCAAGTGGCCGGCCCACATGACTTATGGGTCCCCCATGGGTTGCCCCATGGGTTTTACCCATTCGGTGACCCATCAGTTCGATCTGCGGTTCGGTTTCTTGGATCGGGCTTGATTTTACCTAACATTGGGCCTTAACTTGGGCTTGATTATACAATTCATTGGGCTTGATATAATCCAAGTCCAATTCTATTCTATAAAGTCCATAAACTCAAATTCCATTAAGACTAATCGTATTTTACGCGTTCAATTCTCGTATTCTCTTCATTTAGTATTCATATGATATTAGTATTATACGGCATAATATTCTTCATACTATACTCGTAATCTAATTAGTATCATACTCGTATATCGTACGTATAATAACCCTAATCATTATACACATTACATTTCCTTCTCGGAAATCACTTTCCCTAACCCTTAGGTTTTAAGTCCGCAGGCAAAAACTTCGTTTGCCATAACTAAAATATTATTGGATATTCCATCTCATCTTAGAATTCTATCATTATGCGTTTCTCAGAATTTCAAACCTAATTCCCAAGTAGAAATTGATGAATAGTGTTTTTACGGAAATTTCTTGAAAAACTTTTATTTTTGTCTTAGAAATTCAAAATAATTAATTCTAGAACATAGCCAGAATCCTAACCACATCCGCACATTTTAGGTCATAGAACGGCCTTCAAATAGCTTACTCACATAAATAATCAATTAAATTCATTTAATCTACATAATCAAATAAAATTTTAATTGATTTAAAAATACGATTTTCTTAGGCGTTACATTCTCCCCCCCCCCCCATAAGGATTCTGTCCCCAGAATCTCGCTATGATTACATAAACAAATGAGGAAAATTTTCCTTCATTTTACTTTTGAGTTCCCACGTTTCTTCTTCGGCATTGTAGTTCCTCCAAATTACCTTCACCGAAGGTATTATCTTATTTCTTAAGACTTGTTTCTTCCTATCAATAATTTGAACTGGAAGTTCTTCATACGTTAAGTCTTTCTCTATCTGAATAAATTCATACTCTATTACGTGTTTATATTCCGATTTATAGGGACGCAACACTGACACGTAAAACACATTGTATATACATTCCATTTCTGGAGGTAGAGCTACTTCATAAGCTACCTCTCCTAACCTTCTTAAAATTTTAAAAGGTCCTACAAACCTTGGACTTAACTTCCCTTTCTTCCCAAAACGTATCTTTCCTTTCCAAGGCGATACTTTCAGAAAGACATATGAACCTACTTCAAATTCCCTCTTCTCTCGATGAGGATCTGCATACTTCTTCTACCTATCTTGAGCCACAACCAATAGAGTACGTACTAACTTTACCATGTCCACCGTCTTTTGTACCATCTCAGGTCCTAATATTCAACGTTCACCTACTTCATCCCAATAAAGTGGAGTTTTGCACTTCCTCCCATACAACGCTTCATAAGGCAACATGCCTATACTAGCGTGAAAACTATTATTATACGCAAATTCCACCAAAGGTAGATGTTCATCCCAACTCCCCTTGAAATCCATAACGCAAGATCTTAATATATCTTCTAGCATTTGAATTGTCTGTTCACTTTGTCCATCAGTTTGAGGATGATACACCGTAATCAATCTCAACTACGTTCCCATTTGCTCTTGCAAACTCCTCCAAAAGTTCGATGTGAATCGTGGATCACAATCTGACACAATCAAAATAGGTACTCCATGTCTTGAAATAATTTCTTTGACATACAGTTTAGCTAATTGTTCTAGGTTATACCTAACTCCTATTGGTAGAAAGTGAGTCGATTTCGTCAACTGATCCACTATTACCCAAATAGCATCGTATCATTTCCTGGTTGTTGGAAGTCCTATCATAAAATCCATTTTGATATGCTCATATTTCCACTTTGGAATTTCTAATGATTGCAACAACCCAATTGGTCATTGGTGTTCAGCCTTAACTTTCTAACAAGTTAAGCACTTACTAACATATTCTGCTATCTCCCTTTTCATGTTTGGCCACCAAAAGTTCTGTCAAATGTCTTGATACATCTTTGTACTACCGAGATGTATCGAGTATCTCAAACTATGGGCCTCACTCATTATCTGTTCTTTTAACTCGAAATTAGAACCCAAATTCTTCCTTCAAAACGAAGTAATCCCTCCTTATCGAGGTTATACTTAGTCTTCTCATCATCTTACATCCTCTTCCTCATTCTCTCGCATTCCTCGTTGCCTAATTGCACTTCCTTAACCCGTTCCATTATGGTCTGTTAAGTCTCCATTGAGAATAACATCTCTACTACTTCTTCCGGTAATTTAACTTCTAACTTCATTCTCGTCTTCTATGTTACTAACTCATTCTGAGTCGTTAACATTGACAGCTTTTCTCTACCCTTCCTACTTAGCGCATCAGCTACAACATTTGCTTTCCCCAGATGATATAAGATATCAAAATCGTAATCTTTTATCAACTTTAACCATTTTCTCTGCCTCATATTCAACTCCTTCTGTGTTAAGATATATTTTAGACTTTTATGGTCCATGTATATCTCATACTTCTCACCGTATAAATAATGTCTCCATATTTTTAAGGCAAAAACTATAGCTGCCAATTCTAAGTCATGAGTAGGATAAGCCTTCTCATAATCCTTCAACTGACGTGACGCATGCGCAATGACCTTGTCATGCTGCATGACCACGCAACCTAGTCCTTTATGCCAAACATCACTATAAACTACAAAATTTCATGTATCATCTGGAAAAGACAATACAGGTGCCTCACTTAACCTCCTTTTTAGTTCTTGGAAACTATTCTCACACTTCTCCGTCCACACATACTTTAAAACTTCCTCATCAAATTTGTCAGCGGGGTAGCTATTTTAGAAAAGTCCTGTATGAACCTTCTATAGTATACTGCTAACCCCAGAAAACTCTGAACCTCAGTTGGCATTTTTGGTTTCTCCCACTCATTAACTGCTTCTACCTTCGCTGGATCCACGGAAATGCCATCTTTATCAATAACATGTCCTAAAAACTGCACTCGTTCAAGCCTAAATTCAAACTTAGTGTTTCCAACTTCTATCCTTAAATGTTCAGCATGATCTTCTGGCATCTTAGAATAGACTAGAATATCATCAATGAACACTACGACGAACTTGTCCAAATACTGTTTGAACACTCTGTTCATCATATCCATAAATGCGGCTGACGCATTAGTCAACCCAAATGACATAACCAGAAACTCGTAATTACCATAACGAGTCCTGAACGCCGTCTTAGGTATACCCTCCTTCCTCAGTTTTAACTGATGATACCCTGTACACAAATCTATTTTCAAAAAATAATTTGCCCCTTTCAACTGATCAAATATATCACCGATCCTGGGCAACGAGTATTTATTCTTAATTGTTAACTTGTTGATCAACTCTCGATAGTCAATACAAAGTCATAACGACCCATCCTTCTTCTTTACAAATAATATCGGTGCTCCCCATGGAGACACACTCGGTTGAATGTACTTCCTATCTAATAATTTTTATAGTTAAACCATTAACTCCTTCATCTCTACTGTCGCCATCCTATATGATGCCGTTGAAACTGGTGTCGTATGTAACAGATCAATCACAAACTCAACCTCCCTATCCGGCAAAAGACCTGGTAATTCATCCGGAAATACATCCGCAAACTCTAGAACTATAGGTTTCTGTTCCAATGATGCTCTCATTCTTTGGGTATCCACAACATGACACAAATATCCTATACACCCATTCCTTAACATCTTCCTAGCTTGTGTCATGGTTAGACAACAAGAGCGTCTCGTTGATTTACTACCGAAGAACACTACCTTGGTGTTCTTAGAAAGCCAAAGGTTCACACTTTTCCTATGGAAATCTATTATAGCCTTATGGTTAATCAACCAATCCATACCAAGAATTACATCGAATTCTTTTAACCTTATCAGTTCCAAATCTACCGATAACTTATTACCTCTAATATCTACGCAACAATCCCTATGAATATGTTCAATGGGAATTATCTCTTAGTTTGCTACCTTAACATCTAAAGGTATTTCTAATCTTTCAGGGATTAAATCTAATTGCTTATCAAATCCACATGCTATAAAAGAACAAGTAGCACCCGAGTCAAATAACACATAAGCATTTATTTCATTGACTGGAATGATACCTGCTACTACATCCGCTGATGCAACCGCATCTTGGACAATCATATTAAAAGTACGGGCTGAGGGTCTACTCGCCGATGGTGTTGGTCCAGTAATGGCTAACTTACCACTACCAGAACCCTTACTACCCTCTGACCCTTTCTTCGGGAAATTTCTTATCATGTGGTCCATCGACCCATAAATAAAACAACCATGGTTTTTCTTAGGATTAGGATAATTGGGTGATATATGTCCCTCCTGCCCACCGTTATAACAAAATGACTTCCCCATCAGATAGACTCCTAGATGAGTCTTTATGCATGTCTTGCATGCCTCTATCCTACATTTAGGATCCTCTTGTTTCACCCAAGTATTCCTAGAGTTAAAACTCTTCCTTTTTGGCATACTGCCATTACCACTGGCACTCTCTGCCTTTGTTCCTCCCTCTCCCTTTGTTCCTCCCTCTCCCTTCCTCTTATTCTTTCTTCCTTTGTGGTATTAAGTCAACGCCTTACTACCACCTTCTGCTATAATCGCCTTTTCTAGAATGGTCCAATAGGTAGCACTCTGGAACACAGAAATCCTACTATAGAGCTAGGGTTTTAGGCCCTGCTCAAACCTAAAGTGCCTTTCTCTCTTCAGTGTCCACTTGATGTGGCGCAAATCTTGCTAATTCATTAAATTTGGTCGCATATTGGGGAACCGTCATGTCCCCTTGATTAAGTTCTAGAAACTTAAACTCCATCCTCCCCTACATGCTAGTAGGAAAGTAGTTCTCGAAGAATACCTTCTTGAATTGTTCCCACGTAACCACATCAGTTCTAGCCCCAACCTGGTGAGCCTCTCACCAAAAGTTGGCTTTCCCCTTTCATCATGTAAGTCACAAAAGAAGTCTTTTGTGCCTCAGCTACATTTGTAATAACAAACGACATCTCTATTTCTTTCACCCATGTCTGGGCCTCTATTGGGCTCGTCGTTCCTTTGAACTCTAGCGGACCTACGCTTTTAAACTCTTTAAAGGTAGTCGTTCTGGCTACCCTAGGTCCCGCGGGTGTTCTACCCCCAGTTTGGTTAAATGCAGCCGTTAATAAATTAAAGAACTCTTGCACAGGGTTATTTTGACCCCGTTGATTATTGTTATGTGATTCCGCTTCCTGATTACATTACCTTTTTCTTGGCGGCATTATTCTGATTAAATAAATAAAGTTTCATTATTATCTATTTACTTACTTAGTTATCATTCCATAATAATAACTCATACCACATCAAATCACATTAAATAAAAACTTTATTATATTAATATGTTTCTTCATAGTTCGAAACTATTTACAATTTTCTTCCATAGCCAAAAGCTATTACATTACTATCCCACGATTTACAAAAAAATTTGACTTCTACAAAAATTTGGATTTACAAAAAGATTACCCTTTAATTATACAAAAGAGGGTTTTACGTCACTACACATATACAAAAAGATCTACCGATCTACTAACACTGCCTCATGACATTCTCATGTTTCTGATTTGCTAAAATCAAAACAATATCCCAACTAATAGTATATCGAGTCTGCCCTGATTCAATGGAATAACAAGCAATTTTCAACTTGAAATCCTCATGAGCACTGTTATGTATGTAGGACATTCGTGTTATCCTCTGGTCTTTCTCAACCAGTTTCTTACTGAAGCCTTACAGCCTCATCCTTATAGTCTCTAGCCTTATCTGTCATAAGAACCTTTTCATCATGCTCTGACTCAAAATTTGCTTCTGCAGACTCCTTCGCTTCATAAAGAGCACTAATCTCTTCATTGTGGTTCTGTACAAATGTGCGCAGTTGCATATTCCGGTCAAGCACTGCCAGATACAATGCTCTCATTGCATCTGGAGGTGTTGACTCCTGTGTAGGTACCACCGTATTAATCGATGTTACCTCCATTTCTTCCTCAACATCGATCATCATATCAAGGTATGATGTTAAATCCATATCTTCCTCTGAGTAGTTCTCCTCAGAAAAGTACTCCTCTAGCTCCAACTTTTCTAGAATCACTAATGGTACCTCAGCCACTGCCATAGGTACAGGCTCTACTCTGTTCACAGACTCTTCGCTCACCGCGTGTCTATCTCTATACATCAAGCTATCGATCAGCATCTACAATAACACATAACATGTTGATTAGTACATAATACACAATAATATAAGCACAAATCACATTTAATCTATGTAGGGTTAATTTCCATCTTTTAAATCTTTCGGCATTGAGTTTCCTCAATACCTTATTAACTCATTTGACTCGAGTTTACTTCCTTAGGACTTTTCCTTCCTTAACGAGGTTATTAGCCTAAGGTTCTTCCCCCTTAAGTTTTATAACCTAATGCTTTGATACCAACCTGTGACGCCCCCAAATCTGCTTATCTTCCAACCCAACAGATGGTGCTATACGGTACTCATAATCATACATTCATTCCATTGAAACAACAACACAATGAGTGTATTAACTACATTATTATTACATTCATAATAAATCCTTTCCCATGTTCATAAATTGAATACATTATTCGTTGTTCATAAGTATAATACATACAAACATACTAGTTTATTACAGGATAATTAACTATCCATCTTAGCCTTGTCTTTATCTCTCTTAAAACTCTCAGTTTGTTTGGTCTTAGCTGCAATCATATAATTCAAGCAAGAAGTGAGCATAACTAGCTCAGCAAGTCTAAGAAAGGATAATATCAATTTCATGTCGAGAATTATATGATTATCTTCTATAACTGAACAAATAGCTATGAAGTACTATGAAACATTGACTTTCATTTCTCATTTCATAACAACAATTCCGAAGTATATATAATAGCTTAGGAATTCTAAATCGGTCGAAAGACCAAGAACATACTCTTTTCGTTTTCATACATGAAAAAGATATACTGACACTAAGGGCATACATCCGATATTTCTTACGAGCACTTCTAGGTGATCAGCCTATAGTACTCTATGTTGATCAACAGTCATCCGTTAAACGTATTTATGTTTAAGTTTTGGCAACCTCACGTGTCCATCAAACAATCGATGAAAAATACATTTGTTTGTTTATATACAAACTTACCTTGAATTCGTACCAAATACTTGGCATCGGACAGCGTTAATAGTTCTATATCGAAAGACTTGTAAACAAATCAATCTAACTCTTAAGAATAGTCTAGCCGAGTTAAAACTGGCATCAACCCTTTCATAAAACAATTCATGCATCTCATAACATGAATCACAGAAAACATGGCTAACACGAAGGTTAGACAATTATTAAGAAAACTTTCCTTCAAACGTCTTTAAATACAATATTCAACAGTTATCATTCTTTACAAAATCTACATGATATATTTGTATAGCACACAATAATTAGCTACCAAACAATCTAATCACATTGTTATTACCAACTCCTTTCTCTTCTATGTCTTAATTGAATTTATTTCATTAATAATGTTAATTCAACTTACTATCCTTCATTATGGCTTGTTAACGTTCTTACATTACTAACCGAGACTCGATCATCATTGGTGAAGTACTAACGTTGAATACATTTTAATTTCTTACTTTTTACGTTCTTTGTTTAATCACTAGTAAATCATACTTAATTTCCTAACATTATCACTATAAAAGTGATTTAAAATTGATCTTTACCATATATATTAAGTGCATACATGTTGTAATATTCGTTTCCAATCAATTAGGATTACAAACCTAACTTGTCTATCAAAATCCTACTAGTCGGCGTTGTAGCGCCAGACACTACCACACCACTGGCACTGTGGCGCAAGTTAGCAGTGGCTAAAGTCAAGTCTTGGCGCTGTAGCGCGAGATCTAAGCATACTAGTGGCGATGCCACGCCACTCTTCCGCAACTAATTCCCCTATTCTCAGCGCTGCGACGCGGCATTTAACACTGGGGTTGGCGCTACGCCGCCTCCCCTGAGCGTTAGCTGGCTTTGAAAATTTGGTTTTTCAACAAAATTCTCGGGCTCATAACTTATTCGTTTTACATCCAAATTGGCTCATTAAAAAGCCATTAGCTAACAAATCACATACTCTAAATGTTCATGCAAAAATTTTACATTTTCGAATCCGTTAACTTGGAATTCACCTTTTAGTTCATTATCGAGCGTTCGTTTATCGTTTATGAGCGTTCATAACTCATTTTCTTCGTTCTGAGTTGGAATTCGATGATTCTTGAATCCACGACTCTTGAATACCTTATCTCACGTGATGCCATCGAAAACCAGAGTTTCTAAGTTACACAGCAACTTTCGACTACTAATTTAAGATTTCTACGTTTTCAGCGTTTAATGTCGAATCTCAGAAATTTTGCCATAACTTCGTTACACGTATTTTATACACCAAATCAAATGGAACAATTCCATTGATTCATCATCTACATCCTAACCAAGCAATATGCACATACCCTAACAATGATGGTTTTCAATTTGTCCATCAATAACCAAGTTAACGTTCAAAGGTTTCTTCGATTTAAATATACGTAACTACTTATGATTTCTACTTAAACATGACTAATCAATGTTTTAATCATTAATAGCCATCCTTATACCTCCGGAAGAGACATGCTCCACCAATCTACGATTTTCTACAAAAAATAAATTGAAAAGATCGAAGACTAACGTTTACGAAATATTACCTTTTCGTTCTTCGCGTTCTTGCTAAAAACTATTATTATTTGCTTCAAAGTAGCTTGATTACTTATTTCTAGCTCTTTCTCTCTCTCAATATATATTGGATAATGTTTGTAAAGTAACAAATGACCTAGCCAAGCTTTCTTTTATAGGAATTTCTAATTGAGGATATTATGGTCATTAGGCCACCTCCTTACTATTCACCACCTCCTTAGCAACTTAGCCACCAAGTAATGGCTTTACTTGGGCTCCAAGTGGCCTGTCCACATAACTTGTGGGTCCCCCCATGGGTTGCCCCATGGGTTTTACCCATCTGGTGGCCCATCGATTCGATCTGTGGTTCGGTTTCTTGGATTGGGCTTGATTTAACCTAACATTGGGCCTTAACTTGGGCTTGATTACAGAATTCATTGGGCTTGATATAATCCAAGTCCAATTTGATTCTAAAAAGTCCATAAACTTAAAGTCCATTAAGACTAATTGTATTTTACGCGTTCAATTCTCGTATTCTCTTTGTTTAGTATTCATACGATATTCATATTATACGTCGTAATATTCTTCATACTATACTCATATTCTAACTAGTATCAAACTCGCATATCGCACATATAATATGTGACGCACCAAAAATAGGTATACATCACCCATCTTGAGTCGCCAAATACATGGTACAAAATTCAAATACAACTTAATTATACAACAGTCGTGTAAAATACGACAAAACATAATCTAAGAGTTTTAATAAGAATAATGTTATCTAGACAATATCCACACTCAATGGAGTCCTCATTACATTTATTGTCACACTATTTTATAGAATAGTGATGACTACTAAAATAACCATATGGACCGTCAATCCGTTCCCCGACTTGTCCCAGCTATATTCTCATTTCCTGAAGAGAACAGTGAAAGAAAGGGTGAGCTCAACTAGCCCAGTAAAAAATATTATGACTAAGATAATGCAGAATAAATTATCCTTAGCCTTCAACAGCATAACAACTGATAGAATATAATAGACAACAAGTTTTAGATCAACAACTGCAGCGGAATAAGCAATCCATTATAAGAGTCAAGTAGAGCATAAAATATACTATCTTCTATGATTTAAAAAGTTTTTCATCAACTTTATCGTTGACTCTCAGCTTAATAAATAAAATCGAATAATCCCTGCATCACAACCAATGATATTCATGTAATCATCAATGGTCATGATTATACCGAATAATCCCTGGTCATAATCATACCAACAACTGTCCATCAATGAACTACAGGCCAATGAGGACTTTTACCACATCATTCGTTACATTACGGTCATGATTATACCGAATATTCCCTGATCATAATCATACCAAGTCCATCTATGCACGTAAGCCAAAGATGACTTTCATCACAATATAAGCATGAGGATGATGACAATGACATAATAATTCAATAAAACAAGTTCAAGGATAAATTTTAAAGATTTATAATTTAATTTATCCAGAAATCAATAACGTACAAATTATCAACGATACTGCTTTGTGGAGTAAAATTCAAGAATGCTCAGAAGAATATTTCCATGAAAAGATACTGGTTGAAGCGCAAATATTCAGGATATTCTACTAATTTCATGGAGTATAGAAGCCAAAACTTTAACCAACTGAGTATAATAGAATATATGAAACTGCAAATAGATTTTTGCCCGTCATGCGGTAATCCACGTAGACAGATCATTTTCACAATTTAATAAGGAATGAATATGAAGGATCATTCACCATGCATTAAGTAGTCCACATGGACAGGTTATTCCAACATAATAATAAAGAATGGAATAACAGAAGAATTCACCATGCATGTGGTAGTCCGCGTAGACAGGTTATTCCAATAGAATTATAAAGAATGGAATAACAAAAGAATTCACCAGGCATGCGGTAGTCCACACAGACATGTTATTCCAACAGAATAATAAATAATGGAGTAACATAAGAATTCACCAGGCATGCGGTAGTCTGCACAGACATGTTATCCTAACAGAATAATAAAGAATGTAATAACAGAAGAATTTATCAGGCATGCGGTTGTGACGCCCCCAAAATAGGTCCATTCCATCCAACCCATTCTGAGTCGCCAATTACATGGTACAGAAACAACTACATCTTTATTAATACAACATAAAACTGTGAGTTTAAATACAATTATTGTCTTCTAGACAATATACATATCCAAATAAATCCTCATCACAATTAGTGATACATTATTTTACAAAAATGGTGAGGACTACTAAACAACTCTCTCTAGAACCTTCATTCCATACCCCGACTAGTACTCGCTACATTCTCACCTCCTGAGAAGAAAAATGGAACAACAAAGAAAAGGGTGAGCTCAACGAGCCCAGTAAAGAATATTATGACTAAGATAATATACAACAAATTATCGTTAGTCTCCAACAGGGAAAAATCTAATAGAATACAATAGACAACCAGTTTTAAATCAATCTTCGCAGTGGAAATAATAATTCATTAGAAGAGTTAAGTAGAGAATGCAAACTACTATCTTCTATATATGAATTTAAAAGTTCATCGTCGATATTTTATCCCTGTAACATCAATCAATATATATCTGGAATCAAATATTCATCTTTGCACTACAGGCCAAAGATATTCATCAGTTGGTTATGTTCATCTAAACACCTGTTCATCTTTGCACTACGGGCCAAAGATATTAATCAGTCGGTCATGTTCATCTCAACACCTGTTCATCTTTGCACTACGGGCCAAAGATATTCATCAAGAAATCATTCATTTTTGCACTACAGGCCAAAGATATTCCGTTATATCATGATTTAGGACTGAGGATGATAAAAAATATTTTAAAGAAAACGAATCCAGTGAAGTAAAAGAACAAATATTAAGGATTCGTACTTTAAACAATTCCCATTCAAAAATACTTCATAAATAACCAGAGTGGAGTAAAATTTAAGAATGATCAAAACATAGATCCAATCAAAGCTAGTATCCAGAATAGATATTTTGGACAAAAAGAAGAAATTTCATTTTTCGGTGAATAGTGTCGTATTCGTGAATAGTGCCGTATACGTGAATAGTATCGTATACGTGAATAGTAACTCCGACACCAAAAGATAGAAATTTCACAAAAAACATCTTCATGCTTCGTGAATAGTACTCATGAATAGTAACTCGTGAATAGTAACTCGTGAATAGTAACTCATGAATAGTAACCCCGATATAAAAAAGTTCTAAATTTGATAAGAAATTCCAACCAACATTTCAGCATAATGATATTGAAGAAATAATATCATTTGAGAAGAAAATAACATCCCTTACCTCGAAAGACAGTACTTCTAGTTGAAACACCGGATATAGGCTATGATTTGAACTTGCACCGTATAGCAATACTCAAAGTATACTCAAAATACTCACAACAATACGCTCGATAATATAGAGAGAGAAAACTTCAGTTTCTGGTGTGATTTTCAATTCTAACCTAAGCACCCTATTTATAGAAAATTGCTTAGAACACCAAAGCAGAAAATTTAATATAATATTAATATATTTAATAAATTCTCTACGCCCATCTAGACAATCTGATCTCAGCCATCAACACATGCTAAATGAGGGAACCAAATGAAAAAAAACGTTTTTGTAAATAAAAATATTTTAAACTTCCAAAAATCAATTATTTCGGAGCTTCGGAACTTCAATAATTCATAATAAATAGCCCTTTTGTCAGAAAATTCGAATCTCACTAGTTTTTATAGGAAATTCCATTATCTACAACTTTGCAGAAGGAAGTTTTTCCAAATTCCAAACAGAAATTGACAGAAATCCACAAACGGGCGATTTTACAGGCTATAATCAAATTTTCAGTCAAGAAATAGGTCTACCGACACACAAAATCTGTTTTTAATATTTATTGCAACAAAAATACTCTTTCTCCTCATAAACTCATATATCCCACATTAATTGTAAAAATATTACTATTATTATATTATTAAAAAATATAATAATATATTTAAATGAAATATTTTATCAGAAAAAGATAAAATATTAATTTTTAACAATTGTCACAGTAAAAATTTTCTCCATCTATATCTAAATAAAATCAGTATTATTCTTATCATATAAATCAATAATTAATTATTCACAAATAATATTACAGAATCACAATACTGACAACCAGGCCGTTCCCAGGATAGAGGGGGCTTTCTAATAAAGATTTCTCCTTACTGCCGCGCAATTAGGTGACCAAACCTCTCCTTAGACAGAACTTTCTAGACATTGCCAATAATTTTATCTAATAATATTATTTAGATAATATGAATTATTGCTTCGATAATGAAAAATACTGTGTAGTGACAATTATTGAAACAACAGTAATATAAAATATCAATGCAGCAATTATTGAATGAATAACATAAAATACTGAACAGTAATTACTGTAACAATTATTGAGTAGTGCCTTCTTACGTAAGAATCAATAATTGGTGCAATACCGTGTGCTACTGTGCAACAACGTGTATTACTGTGTTTTAACCACCAGGTATTCCAACAGTGTTAACGGTAACAACTACGCCGTTTTTTATAAACAACTTATACTTGTCGTTTTCTTCATCCAATCGCTTTCCGTTCCCCACAAAAGACTGCGCCGTCGTACGAATATTCCCCGACAGCAAAAATATTCCACGACCAAACAAATATTCCCCGACAACAATGAATATTTTATAACCACTTGTTTATTTAAAATATTTGCGCATTTTACCTATAACTAACCACATTAATCAAATTCACTCTTACTATTTCAAAAAAATAAATAAAGGAAATTCCTTTTTATTTAAAAATTTTCGGGGTCTTACAGCGGTAGTCCGCACAGACAAGTTATTCCAATAGAATAATAAAGAATGGAATAACAACCCTTACGAGTATTGAAAGAAAATAACCCTCTTCATGAATACGAAAGAAATAATACCCCTTACCTTAGAAGCAACTGGATACTGGAATAGTGAGGTAGTAGACTTCTCTTCTTCTTTCTCTCCATAATTTCTCTCTATAATAATTGCTCTTGTGAGACTTAGTGAATTGGTGAGAATGAAAGAAGAATGAGCTTATATTTATAGGAAAATATAGTTTCGATAAATGTACGTTTTGGGGCTCGAAATATTATAGTATAATACCTTCCTCTTATTCTTTATTTTTAATTTAGTCCTGCAAGTATTATCAACTTGCACCACCTCCCCTAATAGTAAATAAATTAATTAATAGTTCATTCATGTGACTTAATAGTATAATCATGTAAAAAAAACTAATTACATTATAGTACCTTCATCTATACCTCTATTTTTAATTTAGTCATGCAAGTATTATCAATCTTGCAGCAACTCCCCTAATAGTAAATCACGTGAATCAATAGTACACACATGTGAACACATAGTTATAAGCATGCGAATTAATAGCAATTAATTGCTTATTTATCCGGTGAATTACCTGATTGGTCAATATATCCTCCAGACATTAATTATTATCAAAATAAATGTCGATTTTTACTAACACTAATAATTCCCATATAATGGAAATATCAATTTCATCTTTTAATCAATACGAACTTATTTACACTACTAAAAATAGTAAATAGACAACGCTTAAACCACAATATTTTTTATAAAAATATTGTGATATTTTTTTCCACAACGTTTTTTAAAAAAATATTGTAGATATATATATAAAAATGTTATCTATTTAAAAGAGTATTTTTTAGATTTTAATTAGATAATGTTTTTTTTTAAGTTGTCTATGAAAAATAACACGGAGCAAAAATACGCTTAAGTTAAAACTTAAAATTATAAGGCGTATTCTTTTTTCCTTCTCTCTCCCGTTTTCCCTCTCTATCTCCAAGTTTCCTTTCCTTCTCAGATCTGCTCTTTGGTTGTGTTCTTATTGTCCATGCTTGTGGAAGGGGTAGGCGAGGTCTCGGGGGAGGAAGGAGCCGGAGTTGGTCGCCGAGTTTGGGTTTGTTTAGGCGGAGCAAGATCTATCTGGTGGCGCCTGCTTCTCCTCGCCGACTTCATTTTATGGCTCCGACAATGAAAACCCTAGAACAAGAAGGCCTACTCTTGAAGGAGACCAAACAAATCTGAAGCAAGATGAGGATAATGATAAAGGGCAACTGTGTATCTGTAGATCTGATTGCTTTCGTCCCCGATCACTATCTCTCTCTGATTCTCTCTAAAGGTGTTGTGTGAGAATCGAAGAAAAGGCCCGCTCATCACAAGCGTCTCTTTATCTCCCGCCCGTAAGTATATGATTATTTTTCTTTTTGTTTGAATTTCTTCCGGAATCAATATAATTTATGTATATACTGATCTTTTCTACTGTGTCTAATTATGTTTGTATATATAAATAAATTTAGGAGTTTTTTCTTGGTAGATTTTATTAGGTTAAAATTCTGTAGCTTCTTTGATTTTGCACAAGTTACTCCTATCTACAATAAACTTCTTAACTTCTCTCAGTTTTAGCTCATGTCCAGTTAACTTTGCTGATTGAAAAATTTTATCATGAATTTTGCTTCTGATTAGGGTCTATATGAATTTCTTAACTTCGACGATTAATACTGTCATGAATTTTGCTTCTGCAATTAGGGTCCATATGAAATTTTGTAGATGTGATTATTTGCTCTGCAGATTTGTGACATGGTTGCTATTGTAAGATATCTGAATGTCACTCTTATGTGCCGGAACTGGACAAAACTTCATTTTGGGTTGATCCAAGGTGGGTTCAGTAGTTTTGTTCTATTAAGTGGACATAGTTGTAATCGTATATCATCTTGAGTGCCATAGATTCTGTGTGACTACTCTCTTCATATTTCCTAAGATTGTGTATCAATGTGGCAGTGAGTTTAAGGACATATTGATGTTGATCATTGCATAACATCCTTGAGGGATGATGTTCGGATTTTGAGAAAGCTTCCACCACAACTTAAGAAAAGAGTTGAGCTTGGACTGTTCTACTAGTTGGTTTGCTATACGATGCTAACAGTGGCATTTTTTATTCTTCATGTCTAGCACTTGCAAACCGTAATCAACTACTGATCTAATTTTTTTGTAAACAGATTTTTTTATAGATTCGAACTTCAAAAGGAAAGAAGGTTTGTGTCCTTTAACACCTGAAGAAACTACCCTAATATTAACTGCATTGGGCATTGATCGTGATGTTCAAATCTATATTGGGCATTGATCGTGACCTTTACTTTTGCTGGTAATGAAGTTCTTAATTAATGACTTAGACTGCAATAATGCTCAGAAGGTACTTAAACCAAGTAAATGTGCCACGTATGGAAGAAGACGCAGAAACATGTATGCTAATGTAAAAAAGTGTTCTGTGTAATACAATAAGAAAAACCTCATTAACTCTTCAATGCTATGTTTTCTGGTAGGCATTTCACATACGAAATTTGATCGGTCTTATTTGAATCGGTCGGTTTATTTCACTGGGACATTATGATACTGAGTATTTTTACAATTAGCAGCAGTTCTGTTTCTTTTCTTCTTTTTTGCGTATTTCTAAAGAGAGCCTCTATATAGTTTGTAAATGTTAAACAATGCGATGCAGTGAGTACTTCCCATACTTAACATACTTTGAAGGTGGTTGCAGCTCTGCAGTTATGTCTTGCAACCAGATAAAGAAGAACCCTGCTAATACTTGGAAGGGACAGCTGAAGCACAAGGTCTGGATGAAGCAATTGCATGGGCTAAAGAGAAGTTTCAATCACATAGCTCACTAGAAGACTGGAGCATGAAACAACATGAGAAAGAACTATCTGCAGAAGTTGCAGGTACTGTTGTTTATTGTCTTACAACTGAACTAATATTTACATGTAAGAAGTTCTATAAGAGGCTGCTAACAATTACCATTTATTTCTTATAAATTTTTAGAAAGTCCTGTTGTGCTTCACTTTCCAGATGGGCAGATGGATGGATGTGGATCATTGCACTTACAAGGGGTAAAATTTAGTTTTATGGAACAAAAGTCATATTTGATTAAAAGGAAAAAGAAAAAAAAAATGCTGGTAGATCATCTATGAAAAGAAAACTAAACAAAAAATTGACGGTGATTTGTGCAGGAGTCCCTTCCTATGTATAATAACACATAGGATGATATGTGTATGCCATTTGCTTGCACCTTGGAGCATATGCCCAGCAATATGCATATTTTAGAATGATAAGGTCACTGATGAGCTTTCTTTCCTTTTTGCTCCTTTTGCAGGATGAGATGCCAAATAATTGGAAAACAGAAGAAGAAAGAAAAATGGATGAATATGTAAAGCCTCTAACCTTTTACTAAATAAATACTTATAATATTTTGTTGTTGTTCGTTGCTCGAAAGAAACAGTTATGTACATCAGAATCAACTAATCAAGCCTCTGTAATGAATTATAATCCCTATAATTCGGCTATGACATAGGAATGGGACATGCAAGCATCTAAAATGCTACCAAACAGATACCTATATACTAAAGCTAAATCAATGTATGATGATTCCTCACAACATATCCCCACTAACTTTCTATAACCATAACAAAGATTGAACCTCAACTGATCAACATGAGTATATGTGCACACGTGCTACCCCCATGTCAATTGTTTTGTGCTTAATGCTAATCCATATTCACTTTTATTTATATGGTGACTGGAAAACTATTACAGTGTCATGGTCATCTAGAAAGGAAAGAAACATTCAGTTGCAGAGTCAGGTACTTTAGCTGTTAATTGAATAATAATAGGCTGTGTAAACTTTCACATAGTAGTGTCAGTATTTAGTCTCAATTGCGTATATCTTATGCTTAATTTAATCAGATGGGAGCTATTGAAACAAGCAATGTTGATGCAGTAAAATTCTTTTTGATGAACTCTCTTGATACAATATTTGAAAGTTCTTAAGCAAAGTATTACAGTATACTTGCATAAAGAAATCACATATATTACAGTATACTTGTTTTGGCAGTCATTGTATCTTTGCCACTTGGTTACATCAATTTGAATGAGGTTATGTGTCTATTGCTCTGATGAATTGCCCTTTTCATTGTTACTAATTTTTTGATATACCATGAGTATAGAATGTGGATTCATCATGTCTCACTTAGTTAATTAGTACTGGTGTTGATTAGTAATTTTGATTGGTCCAAAAGTAACAAAGCAACTCAGTTTATACTTTCTTCTTTTCGACCAGGCAGAAGAAGTTGAAGCTGTTCTAGCTAATGATGGAAAACAATGGAGCTATCTGTAAACCTTAGAAGGTTGGCACTAGCCCAATGGAGCTATGGATAGTTTGGTATATGTTTTGTGGATGTAGTAATTTGAAATTGTAAACGAATGATATTATTGGGATGTATTTTGAATGGTTGATACATTTTGCCTTTAAATTTAAATGAGAATTTAGACCTTTTAGCTATATATCATGACATTAGTATATTGCAGGTGCATTGGTAATGTAGGTGAATTATAATTTTTTTTCTTTTTTTAATCTACAACATTTTAAAAACGTTGTGTAAATGTGCATAAACGTTGTTTGATATACTAAACGACGTTTTTATCCAGAAAACGTTGTGGAAACATACCTTCTACAACGTTTTTAAGCATTTGCTAATTTTTGAAAAATAAATCTACAATATTTTTTTCTTAAAAAACGTTATGTATTGTGCTTAACTACAACGTTTTAAAAACGTTGTCTAATGGTGTCAAATAAATGACACTCATAACCACGACGTTTTTCTGACTGAAACCACAACGTTTTTTTCGCGTTGTTTATTTACTGTTTTGTAGTAGTGTCATCATTAATATTATAACTCACAATATTTAACATCTAGGTCGTTCCTAGGAAAGAGTGGACTTTCCGATAAGGATTTCTCCTTATTGGGCGCAATTAGGTGATCAAACCTCTCCTTGACAGAACTTCTAGACATTGTCAATATTACAAATAATAATATGAATAACTTTGTCGTCTCAATTATTGATTTAATAATATAATATATTATTCAGATGATACTGTGACAATAATTGAATCAATAATATGAGAGATATGATGCAACAATTACTGTAGCAATAATTGAGTATAACTAAGTGACTTCTCACGTAAGTATTAATAATCAATACCGTGTGCTACTACGCAACCACGCGTATTACTGTACTTTTACTAGCGGGCAGTTCAACAGTTTTAATGGTAACACTTTCGTCGTTATGTTTATAAAAAGATAATTTTGTCATTTTCTAACTACGATAATACTTTCGTTGTGGGGTCCACCAATGATTGTGATGTTATACGAATATTTCCTGTTAAAACGAATATTTCCCGACCAATCTTATATTATATAACTACTTGCTTACTTTGCAAAATTTATAAATATTACCCATAACTATAACATTATATCAAATCCACACCATAATATTCAAAAATATATTTCAAGAAAATTATTCTTTATTCATAAAAGTTGGGGTCTTACAACCTCCCCTTCTTATGAAATTTTATCCTCGAAATTAGGATACGTACCTGGTATATCGAAGAGGTGAGGATATCTTGACTTCATCTCAGATTCTAACTCTCATGTCATTTCTTCCACATCGTGATTTCTCCACAAAACTTTGACTTAAGATATAACCTTGGAGCGTAGAATATGATCCTTCTTATCCAAGATTTTAACAAGTAACTCTTCATATGTTAAATCTTCATCTATCTCATCTGGTTCTAATTCAATAATGTGGTTCGGGTCTTTCATATATTTACGTAACATAGATATGTGAAAAACGTTATGAACACGAGACATACTTGGTGGTAAGGCGAGTCTATAGGCCATAGTTCTTACTCGATCGAGGATTATAAATGGGCCAATAAATCAAGGATTGAGATTTCCTCTCTTTCCAAATCTCGTAACTCCTTTCCATGGTGTAACACGTAATAACACATGATCTCCAATATTGAATTCAACGTCCTTTCGATGAAGATCAATATAACTCTTTTGTCAATCTTGTTAGGTTTTTATACGTTATCGGATCGTCTGAATCTTTTTCGTAGTCATACTTACCAACTCAGGTCTCAACAACGTTGCTTCACCCACCTCATCGCAGCATACCGGAGAACGATACTTTCTTCCATACAATGCCTTAAATGGAGCCATGTCAATACTTGCTTGATAACTATTGTTGTAGGAAAACTCCACCAATGGTAAGAACTTGTCCCAACTTTCCTTGAAGTCAAGGACACATAGTCTTAATAAATCATCAAGAGTTTGAATAGCTTTTTGCAAACTAACCCAAAATCTTGAAGCTAGTGAATCTTGGGTCTCGATCAGAAACTATGGATACTGGCATACCATGCAATCTTCCAATCTCGTTTATGTACATACTAGCAAGACGTTCAAGTGTATAAGTTTCTCGTATGGTAAGAAATGAGCAGACTTGGTCAATCTATCAACAATGGCCCAAATCGCATTTATGCCTTGAGAAACCTTGGGAAGACTAGTAACGAAATCCATGGTAATGTGCTCCCACTTCCATTCTGGAATTTCAAGTGGTTACAATGGACCTTTTGGCACTTGATGCTCCGCCTTGACTCGTTGACAAGTTAGACAACTTGAGATAAACCCCGCTATCTCTCTCTTCATATTGCTCCACCAAAATGTATGTCGAAGATCAAGATACATTTTGGTACTCCCAGGATGTATTGAAAACGGTGTGTTGTGCGCCTCCATCATGATTTTATACTTCATGTCAGAATCGTTAGGAACACAAAGTCTGGAGTTGCCTTGAAGTATTCCTTCTTCATCGATTCTTGCTTCTGGAATAGCATCTTCATGCACTTTCTTCCTTATACGCATCAGGTCTAGGTCTGTAGCTTGAGCAGCTTGAACTTTATTGATTAAAGTTGGTTCTACTCGTATATTCGCCATCATCATATGGGTCCCTAGAGTATTTAACTCTATCTCCATCCTTCATAAGTCATACAAAATGGGTCTTTGCGTTGACAATATTCCACTCATACCCGCATATGATCTTTTACTCAATGCGTCAGCTACTACATTCACTTTTCTAGGATGGTATTAGATGGTATGATCATAATCATTCAACAGCTCAAGCCATCGTCGTTGTCGCATGTTGAGTTCCTTTTGAGTGAAGAAATATTTGAGGCTTTTATGATCCATATAGATCTCCACCTTCTCTCCATACAGGTAATGCCTCCAAATCTTAAGCGCAAAAATGACTGCTGCCAACCCTAGATCATGAGTAGGATAATTCCTCTCATATTCTTTGAGTTGTCGCGAGGAATATGCTATGACTTTCCCATGTTGCATGAGAACACATCCTAATCCTTTGCCTGAAGCATCACTGTAGATGACAAATCCCTCTGAGCTAGATGGTATTATCAGAACAGGTGCTGAAATGAGTCTTCTCTTGAGTTCTTGAAAACTCTTCTCACATTCCTCGCTCCAACCGAACTTTGTATCTTTTAGAGTCAGCTGAGTTAATGGAATAACGATTCGAGAAAATCCTTTCACGAATCTCCGATAATAACCAGCTAAGCCGAGAAAGCTACGTATTTCGATCACTAACTTTGGTTGCTCCCAGCTTTGAATTGCTTAAATCTTCACTAGGTCAACAGATATTCCATGATTTGATATTACGTGCCCAAGGAATACAACTTCCTCAAGTCAGAACTCACATTTCTTTAACTTGACATAATGATTGTTTTCATAAATCTTTTTAAGTATCAGCCTCAAGTGTTGCTTATGTTCTTCACGGCTTTTGGAGTATATGAGGATGTCATCAATTAAGACTACCATAAAGTGATCTAAATATTCCTTGAATACTCAGTTCATCATGTCCATGAAGGCAGCAGGAGCATTAGTCAATCCAAAAGACATGACTAGGAATTCATAATGCCCGTACCGAGTTCTGAAAGAAGTCTTTGGAATGTCATCAGTTTTAATCTTCAACTGATGATATCCGGAATGAAGATCAATCTTTGAAAAGAATTTGGCTCCTTGCAACTGGTCAAATAGGTCATCAATGCGAGGCAACGGGTACCTATTTTTGATGGTGACATGATTCAACTCCCGATAATCAATACAAAGTCTCATACTTCCATCTTTCTTCCACACGAATAGAACAGGAGCACCCCAAGGAGATGTACTAGGACGAATGAAACCGATGTCTAATAATTCCTGTAGTTAGGGTTTTTAACTCTTGAAGTTCAATAAGAGACATTCGATATGGGGCTTTAGAAATTGGTTTTGTACCGGATTCAAGGTCGATACAAAATTCATTTTCATGCTCTGGGGGTAGGCCAAGAAGTTCTTCAGGAAATACGTCAGGAAATTTATTAACAATAGAAATATCATTCAAATCTGACGTATTTTTATTTAAATCCTTGACATGGGCTAAGAAAGCTTGACATCCGTTTTTTAATAAATGAATAGCTTTATGGCTTGATATGACAGTGATTTATTTTAGTGGTTTGGTTGCTTGAATGCGTTTAATAGGTTGGTTAGGAATATGAAAGCTAACAACCTTACGAAAACAATCGATTTTAGCATGATGAGTAGTTAACCAATCAATCACTCAAATCACATCAAATTCAAGTATTTTCAAAGAAATAAGATCGAAAGGTAACGTGCGATTACCGATTTGAATCAAACAAGACTTATAAACAGTGGATATAATGAAGGTTTCTCCGAACGGAGTTTAAACCGATAAGTCAAAGTCTAATTTCTCCGGAGTCAAATTTAAACGTTGAGCGCAAAGAGGAGAAATAAAGGAATGGGTAGAACCGATATCAAATAAGGTATATACTTCGCTAGAGTTTATGATTATCTTACCCGTGATCACCTCATTCGGATTCCTCGCTTTTTGGGAGGTTACGACAAACGCTCTCCCTTGAACTACCGATTTTGTCTTGTTTGGGACGACCTTTGATGCCTCCATCCCAGCTGGACTTAACTTTGGTGCACGAAAAAATCGGGCTAGGTGACATTCTCTTCCACAATTGTAACATGCTTTGGACTGCATCACGCAGTTTAGACTGATATGCCCCTCCCCTCCGCATTTGTAACATACGACCGGCAGTCGTTCTCCTTCCTTAACAATAGGTGCTGGTGCTGACGTCTTTCCATCATTGTTCAATCTCCTCTTCTTGAAATGTCTACTCTTATTGTCATGGCCAGGATTACCACCGAAGTGATTACCATTTCTGGCATGTTGATTCCCTCCACGCTTGTTGTCACCGCTTCGATAATTGCTACCACTGGTATTATTGACTTGTCGGCTGCTCTCTCTTGGTTGGGTTGACTCATTATCGTGATCCAATAACTGAGCCCTATTCACAACATCTGAATACAAACATAGTTTGTGAGAAATTAGGTATTGATGTATCTCCGGTTTCAAACCTCTTAGAAACATCCGCGTCATTCTCTCCTCATTATCAACCAATTGGGATGCAAAACAGGACAACTCGGAAAACTTAGCTTCATACTGTGACACGGTCATATTGTTTTGCTCCATCTTGATAAACTCTACCTCCTTAATGTGACGAATACTTTCGAGAAAGTAATTGTCGTTGAACAGCTCTTGGAACTTCTCACAAGACATCTTCAGTGCGGTAGGTTGAGTACACTTTACAGATTTCCACCAGTAATCTGCCTCTACTCGCAACATGAAGGTGGCAAAGGGAACCTTTTTCTCCTCAGAACATCCCAAGATATCAAATATCTTGGTGATCTGCTTTATCCACGTCTCCGCCTTAAGTGGTTTTGGCTCTCCAAAAAACTTCAGTGGTCTCAGCTCCTTGAACTGTTTAGCGGTGACCGTTCGAGAGTTGCCAGTGTTTCCACCTGCATTTTGAATAGGAGCCTCTCTCGCCTGATGTTGCATGAATTGCATAAAGCCTCTGAAAATCCCATCGTTCACCATTTCATCGGTGTTATTATTTACCTGAGGATTATTGTCTTCCTATTGCACATTATCCTGTGTATTGATCGTTAGTAACTCAACGGTCTCATGTGCTTCATTGCTTATCTCAACATTTTCGGATACCATTTTCAAATACTACCACAAAACAAGGGTTAATTATCATATCACATATTATCCCTATACTCTAACCGACCAATTAAATACCAAATAAACTTAGGTAGGTCATACTAGCGAAGGAATTCCCCGTCTCTCCCCTCCTAGTTCTTGTCTCACATCTCAGCCAGGGATCATATCCCTAAGCTTTGATACCAACTGTGACGCACCCAAAATAGGTATACATCACCCATCTTGAGTTGCCAAATACATGGTACAAAATTCAAATACAACTTAATTATACAATAGTCGTGTAAATTACGACAAAACATAATCTAATAGTTTTAATAAGAATATTATCATCTAGACAATATCCACACTCAATGGAGTCCTCATTACATTTATTGTCACACTATTTTATAGAATATTGAGGACTACTAAAACAACCATCTGCACCGTCAATACAATCCCTGACTTGTCCCGGCTATATTCTCATTTCCTAAAGAGAACAGTGAAAGAAAGGGTGAGCTCAACTAGCCCAGTAAAAAATATTATGACTAAGATAATGCAGAATAAATTATCCTTAGCCTTCAACAATATGACAACTGATAGAATATAATAGACAACAAGTTTTAGATCAACAACTGCAGCAGAATAAGCAATTCATTAGAAGAGTCAAGTAGAGCATAAAATCAACTATCTTCTATGATTTAAAAAGTTTTTCATCAACTTTATCATTGAGACTCAGCTTAATAAATAAAATCAAATCATCCCTACATCACGGCCAAGGATATTCATGTAATCATCAATGGTCATGATTATACCGAATAATCCCTGGTCATAATCATACCAACAACTGTCCATAAATGAACTACAGGCCAATGCGGACTTTCACCACATCATTCATCACCTTACGGTCATGATTATACCGAATAATCCCTGGTCAAAATCATACCAAATCCATCTATGCACGTAAGCCAAAGATGACTTTCATCACAATATAAACATGAGGATGATGACAATGACATAATAATTCAATAAAACAAGGTCAAGGATAAATTTTGAAGATTTATAATTTAAATTATCCAGAAATCAATAACGTCCAAATTGTCAACATGATACTGCTTTATGGATTAAAATTCAAGAATGCTCAAAAGAATATTTCCATGAAAAAATACTGGATGAAGCACAAATATCCAGGATATTCTACTAATTTCACGGAGTATAGAAGCAAAAACTTTAACCAACTGAGTATAATAGAATATATGAAACTGGAAATGGATTTTTGCCCGCCATGAATTAATCCACGTAGATAGATTATTTCCACAATTTAATAAAGAATGAATACGAAGGATCATTCACCATGCATGCGATAGTCCACATAGACAGGTTATTCCAACAGAATAATAAAGAATGGAATAATAGAAGAATTCACCATGCATGCGGTAGTCCACGTAGACTGGTTATTCCAATAGAATAATAAAGAATGGAATAACAAAAGAATTCACCAGGCATGCGGTAGTCCACACAGACAGCTTATTCCAATAGAATAATAAAGAATGGAATAACAGAAGAATTCACCAGGCATGCGATAGTCCGCACAGACAGGTTATTCCAACAGAATAATAAAGAATAAAATAACATAAGAATTCACCAGGCATGCAGTAGTCTGCACAGACAGGTTATCCCAACAGAATAATAAAGAATGGAATAATAGAAGAATTCACCAGACATGTGGTAATCCGTACAGACAGGTTATTCTAACAGAATAATAAAGAATGGAATAACAACCCTTACGACTATTGAAAGAAATAACTCTCTTTATGAATACGAAAGAAATAATACCCCTTACCTTAGAAGAAACTGGATACTGGAATACTATAATTTCTCTCTATAATAATTTCTCTTATGAGACTTAGTGAATTGGTGAGAATGAAAGAAGAACGAGGTTCTATTTATAGTAAAATATAGTTTTGATAATTGCACGTTTTGGGACTCGAAATATTACAGTATAATACCATCCTCTTTTTCTTCATTTTTAGTTTAGTCCTGTAAGTATTATCAACTTGCACCACCTCCCCTAATAGTAAATAATGTGAATTAATAGTTCATTCGTGTGACTTAATAGTATAACCACGTGAAAAAATTAATTACAGTATAGTACCTTCATCTATACCTCCATTTTTAATTTATTCATGCAAGTATTATCAATCTTGCACCAACTCCCCTAATAGTAAATCATATGAATCAATAGTACACACATGTTAACACATAGTTAGAAGCATGTGAATTAATAGCAATTAATTGCTCATTTATCTGGTGAATTACCCGACTGGTCAATATAACCTCCAGACATTAATTATTATCAAAATAAATGTCGATTTCCACTAACACTAATAATTCCCACGTAATGGAACTATCAATTTCATCTTTTAATCAATACAAACTTATTCATCATTAATATTATAACTCACAATATTTAACAACCATGTCGTTCCTAGGAAAGAGGAGAAACCTTCATTACATATATAAGTATATATGATTTAGCATCCGGTGAGTTATGCCTCGATTGAGCCTAGACTTATGTTTGGATAATGTGCATCACAATATTTAACAACAATATTGTGAGTTATCATTAATATTATAACTCACAATATGGACTAACATTAATGTTATAAGTCTAGGCTCAATCGAGGCATAACTTGATAATGTTAGTCCATATATAAAATATATACATATATAAGTATATATATACAGACAGAAATGAAAACCACGGATCGAAGTCCGGGCATACACACACAACACGACTCTCAATGTGAAGAATAGTGTGTGCAAAGATGAAGAGAAATGCTTTATAAAGTGTGAAAAGGCTTACAGTGGACAGCCAAACTAGGCTTCTATCACTCCAGATGGATTAACACTCAGCTCCCGCCGGTAAAATATAACTATATGTGAGCTAACAGGTATTTAAAATGAGAAAGCACTCAATATAGGGTCTGTACAGAACAAATTGGACAGGGCTTCCTCGCCTCTTTTTCTCTTATAAATGGCCACCCCAAGCTTTATATTTATAGAGCTGGGAGCTGCAGGTGTACCTGCGACAACCACAGATGCACCTACAGCTTCTCGAGGAGCCTCGGGCTCCGTGGGTCCTGCTGTCTCGAAGTACATGCACTCGTGTACTATGATGTTTGCTCAAACTTATAGAACTTCAATCCAAACATCTGAACGAGGTGTTCAAGACCTTCTTCAGACCGCTTTTTTCGAGAGTTACGCAATGACATGAGATTAGAGGTTGTATGAAGTCAGGAAGAGGGGACCCATTGTATTCCAGCTTCAAATTCTATTCTGTGTGTTGCCACGCTTAATAGTCACTCAAGATTGTAACTCCTTGGTTCTTGTGGGACATTGCTGGGTTAAAATGTATGTATAAAATTTTGAGATGGCGCGCTGGGGTTGAGGTGGCAAGATGAAGATTTTGCCCCTCACTGAGGTTATCTCCGGTTTGGGCCGATAGCAGACAGTGCTCAGGGTTACATCTGAGATTAGACTACTGTAAGTGTTTGAATTCTGCAAGTTCATTTGTAAGTGTGCATGTCTTCCCGGTGTTAGCTCTGGGTCTTTTGAATGAGTGCCTTGGCAGGAGGTTAGAGATTGAAACTGATTGCATGCATTTGAAATAAGCATTTTTGGAGTTATCGCCGAACTACAACAACATTCCTTAGGGTTATCTCTAAGGATGAAACTCGGGGTTTTCTCCAAGGTTGTAATTGATACTCATGGTGTGTGTTCCGGGGTTAAAACTGAACTTCTGGTTGTATCCGAAATGGATGTGAGCTGTCTTCTAAGGTTATTTCTGAATGAAAAATCTTCCCTCCTTCAATGTTAGTAACAGGTGTGCAGAAAATTTTGAGTATCTACAAATGCCCCTCTTTATCATATTCATGCAATGTAAGGAATGGATAGGATAAAGAATCCTAGACACTTAAAATGCAACAAGATAAATATAATGTTATGTGCAGCAAGATGATGCAAATGCATGATGCATGTATGTTGTAGGATTGTTTTCCAACATGATGGAATGATTGTTGGTTCCTTGTTAATCCTGTCGGGGATGACAATTAGTGATGTCTTGGATGTTCGATCCAAGTCTTCAAGAATGTTTACGTTGGGGTTATAACCAAAGTCCTGAATCCTTGATATAGACTTTACTCCAAAGATGTGCCTCTCATGTGCAAGAGATCTGTGGGGATAAAGCTTTGTCTGTTTAGAGGATTTGTATAACATATTCCATCATCGGTCCTCTCTGATGAGGATGGTCTTCTCTGGTTTATGTCACCAGCATATACCACGGTCATGTTAGAGTTACTGTCAATAGTATGTATTGTCAGGGCTGCCTGACCTTCGCTGATGTGTGTATCACCAGATAGATCCTTGTTGGGCAAACTATTAAGGCTGCTTGACGTTCATTAATTTATGTATCAATGGTTGCATTGCGTTTTGACCCCCGCCGGGGAAGGTTGTGGATAAGTGCACTGATGGATGAGATCATCGAATGACCTTCGATCCTTCGATGGGTTTACTTTCCATCAGTTGAAATGATGTCAAGGTTGCTTGACCTTCATTGATTTGTACATCAATGGTTGAATTGTGTTGTAACCCCCGCCGGAGATTCATTCATAAACGAATAATGCGTTGTTAGCCCCGTCGGGGATATATAGATGAGTGAAAGTTTGTGTTGTAACCCCTATTGGGGATTATTTGAAGGCTACTTGACCTTCATTGACGCGTATATCAATGGTCGAATTGCGTTGTAACCCCCGCTAGGGAACACGTCTTTTAGGGTTATGACCCTGTAATTGGCGTAATCGGACATGTATGAGGCATTGCCGAGCATGATTTACAAAAGCTTAGGTCACTGGTATAGTATACCTTGCATTCAAGCGAATACCAATGAGTGATATACAGAGCCAGAGTTTGGCCCATGAAATTTAGGATTCCAAGCTATTCCGCTTAATCGCGTAGCATTTTAATTCCTAATTCGGCCTTTTCAGCTTGTGGGGCCCCCTTTGTAACTTGAACTGTACCGAGCTGGAGGGGTGGGACCCATGTAAGGGTGCCGCAAGTACACCTGCAGTAGGCGCAGGTGGACCTGTGGCAGCCGCAGGTGGACCTGCGGCCAACTATGGCTATATAAGGCCTGCAGGTTGCTTTCATAAGTCACTTTTCAAGTTGCACCGCGAAGGAAATTCGAGAGCTCTTCTTTATACCTATAAGAATTTGCAAATTCTGCTACCGTACAAGTGTTCAACACTGTCTTGGTAACGTATGCATGTATTATTTTCTAGTTTTATCCGTTGGAGAATGACTTATCACATGAAATGCAATTATACACATAGTAGTGAATATGCATGCTGATATGACTTGATAAAAAATATTCAACATAGCAAATGTTAGTATTAAACCATGCTAACATAATGATGTGAAAAAAAATTAACTTTTGAAACAGTCAAATTGACACCTTTTACTGTTATTTCTTATCCTATTTGAGGACAAATGAGTAAAGGTAGAAAAGCAAAATAATTCTGGTAATTAGACTATATTTACGGATCTTTTTTACTGTGATGTATTAATGCATGTAGGATGTATATGACTGTGGGTAGTTGTGCTACTAAATGACCACCTAGTCATACTTATATGCATGTGGATAGTCCTATTTACAAAGGGGACTATGGCAAAATCTTCCACAACGTAGGCATTGGGTAGTCATGCATTTTTAACTCTACTGTAGACGTATGTTAAAATAATGCATGCATGCATATAGTCATAAAATGCATTTTGAAAAGCTGCAGATAAGAATTTACCACACCCTTTCTGAGGTGATTTGGAGACTTATTGTCCAGATATATGGATCCAGATCAGCCGATTAGTTCCTACAGGACCACTTCTGATGTATGGAGAAGGGCTTCTGAAGTGCCTCAACCCTGTTCTGTTAGACAGCCTCGTCGTTTGGAGGAGGTGGTGATACGGCCTATTCAGGTTGAAGTGTCGGATGTCAAGGACGAGGAGGAGGATGTATCGATTGAGGTTCCTACTCCTGCTGCACGTGTTCCCCTTAGGGATTTGTCAAGCATTCAAGTGGCGAACCCAGAGCTTCTAGGAGACTTGAGTCGACACCCTTTAGTTTACCTGCATGCAAACGAGGTATAAAGTTAAATCTTAATCTTCCTTCTTTCTTATTAATGAGGAGTAAAGGGTTCTGATGTTGATCTGCATTTGATGTAGGTTCCCGGCTTTACATAGCCTCGAGGGAACTGGTTCAGCATCCACTCTATGTATCAGGCTTTGCATGATAACTATAGACCGATTGTATATGGCAGGGGATTCGAGATATTCTTTTCCATTCGTCCCCATCTTTGTCCCTGGGGTTATCTCAGGGCATTGTTTGAGCGCTGATTTCACAAGACTCAGTCACTTTATTTTTTGGACTGTGAGGAGATGATGACACCGGTGGATTGGGATTTTATCACAGGTATGGAGTTTGGAGGGGAGCTAGTGCCTTATACGGTGGATATCACCACTACTTCTGTCAGATCCTTGTTAGGAGTTTCGGCGGAAGCGCTCAAGGGCAAGAATGTTCGTACAGGCCGTTTGAGCGTAGATGCTATGAGCGGGCTATTAAGTGAGCCCATACCCGATGATGTGAGAGTCAGGGATCACATTCTTCGGTGATTGTTCCCGATGATCATTAGGGGCTGCTTCATAGCAGATAACTCTTCTACGGTGTCCTTTACTTTGATCAGCGCCACTCGACATATGGACCGTATAGGAGATTATGATTGGGATTCCTATACCTTTGTCTATTTCCTCAGGGTAATGCACATGTGATCGTAGGGCTTGACCGAGGCTTGGTTAGGATTTTACCTGTTTCTGCTGGTGAGTATTTGTCTTGTCTTTTCCCATGTATAGGTTAAGAGTGTTGGCTGACAACAGATGTTTTCCTTTATGTTGGCAGTTTTGGGCCTATGAGAGGCTCCCATGCTTGCGTCCTGTGAGGGTGTTAGGTTTAAACACCTATCCACGAGGATGGAGATGACATCATTCCATAATGGCAGAGGTCCCAATTGCTAAGTGTTTTACTCATTACTGCCTACAGCTGGAATTATTGACAGTGGATATCATCACATGGATTCCCTACTCTGGGGAGCATTTGAGCATTTGATTTGAGGATGGGTACCCGACTGGTGTCGAGCACCTAATTTCCACCTGTAGGATTCCTCTCTTCACAGATGGAGGATGGGAGCTCTACTTAGAAGAGCGTGCTATTAAGAGCACTACAGGAGAGATTTGCATGCCGATCTTGCCTCCTGCTAGGCGTTATTGGCATATTTCGCAGTCACCCATTATTAATATCCCATTGTTGGGGATTGACGGTTTCACATTATCTGAGGGTCCCTGCACTCAGGAGATGTTTCAGCATTGGTGGTTCCCTCATACCATTAGAGACCAGACCCGCGCCACCCGGTTCATGGGGGATATTGTTCTAGGATCCATGATGATGATGGATTGGCTAGCCTGTGTCTGAGATATAACTCATTTTACACAGATTGACAGTTTGACAGTTTGACATAGTAGTTAGATCGGGCACATTTCTTTATCTGGCACTTGGGCAGAGATCCTTCAGAGGCAAATACTTTTGATCCTTCCAGCTCTGGCGCTGGCCCCTTAAGTGACCTATATGGTTTTGTTGGTACAGATCCTCCCTTGTATACTCCTGACATCTCTGTGGATAGAGATCCAGTTACTCAGGAGAAGTTACATCAGGTAGAAAGGATTGATAATGTGGACATTGACACCATTCACTTCTTCTGATGTATATTCTCGTTATCTCTTTTGATAGGCCTCTGTTAGACATTGGGTAGCTTCGCCCCATTCTCGCTATATCTTTTGATAGACCTGTGTTAGTTGTAGGGAAGTTTTGCCCCATTTCCCTATATTTTAGCTGTATAGAGATGTATTAGATAATGATATACTTAGGAATGCATGTACAGTTTTCCATTCCCTATATCATATTTCCATCTATTGTATCATGAATGTTATTATGTTATGCATATGTATATATGTCCACATATATTCAGCATTGAACCTTGGATGGTCTTATGACACAGCTCGTACAAATGTCTTCTTTGACAGTTAGCCGTATTGATCATACCCCACCATTTTTGGTGGCATCTGGTATGCGATCGTGGTATGATAGCATGTCACCATCAGACATGGTGACTGTAGATAATCTGTTACAGCATACTATGAGCCTGTTGATGTTTTAGGTTCCCACAGGATTCGTGGAGGGCATGTTGGAGCATTGGGTATCGGAGAGGCAGGTTTTCCGATTTGGGACCCAGGAGTTGACTCCTACTCTAGAGGAGTATGCACGTTTGACGATGCTGCCACTGGACAGACCTTGCATACGTATAGCGATTGGAGACATGAGTAGGCAGTTCATGACCCTTACTGGCTTAAGGCGTAGGGTGGTGCAGCATGAGCTCACATTTGGCCATGTTATATCCCAACATTTTCTATTTGACAGATTTGGCTCTGGGGATAGTTATACATGACATTATAGAGATTTCACCACACCGAAGGATCATTAGCGTATGGCCAAAGTGGATGTACTGCTATTGTGCATACTATCTTATGTCTACATGCCATGCATGATACATGGATGAGTTGGACATAGGAGTCATTATGCCAATGAGAGCTCTCAGGGAGGGTCACACCATTATACCGATGATTATAGCAGAGACTCTGAGGTCAGCCACATACTGCTGTATTTATCCAATGGGAGTGTTTACAGGCATCTCGGTCATGCTGTACGTGTGGTTTATGTCACACTTGAGATCGATTGGCACTTTTAGACGGCATGGGTATTATTTCAACCATGATATAACCAAGTCATACTCTTTTTAGCCTGTAGAGTGTACAGATGCTTCATCTTGGTCAGCTTTCCTGGCAGGGATCGGAGATCTATTTGTTATATTGTCATGTACAGGGCTTAGCTCACCTTATAGCTTCATCACTCATGCTCCGGGCATGGATTATCTTCCTCTAGCTGGTTTGAGAGGCATGATCACTTACCACCCGCTGGCCGTGATATGTCAGTTTTACCAGTTCCAAGACTTCCATCCTTTTGAGGGGACATCGAGTCAACGCTTTGCTTCTCGCCACTTATCTGCAGAGGACAGATCCAGGTTGTATGCTTGTTGGGATCAGTGAGAGCTAGCTAAGTTTTTCATCAGCCATCTTGGTTGTTCTGCAGAGTATTCTGCATGGATGGAGACAGAGACTGCATCAGCTGCGGTAGTATCCACAGTACAGGGGATTGATTCCAATGATGAGTAGCCTATGGAGGAGGCTGATATTCCCATCGATGAGGATTTGACTGCTGGGTTGCCAACATTTGTGAAGGATTCTCCCACTACGAGTGCCTACTGTGATTCAGTATTCATCATAATATTTGGAGCAGAGTTTACATCTGATGACCTTTGTGAGAGATCAGACTAGGGCCTTGATGTTGACAACTCTTAATGGGAGAGACGCAGCTCTATTAGAGAGAGACGAGGCTAGATCAGCCAGAGATGCATTAATTGTAGAGCGGGATGCTGCCCTATCTGCCCGCGATGTAGCCGTCACATATAGTATTTCAGTGAGATCCCTCACGACTGGCATCCTTGCCAATATGAGTGCATATATTGATGAGCATCATGCCACCATGCAGTTAGCCTCAGATCTGCTAGCTCATGTAGATACCATTGGGCAGGAGCTTGCAGCGTTACCTCCTTCTTTAGAGAGGGATACTATGTTAGATCAGATAGTCTGCATACGCACAGATCCGTAGATAGACTTGTATTTTCCTGCACAGACTTGCTTAGCCATTTTGTCATGTACATCACATATTGTATATATAAAAAACAATATTATATATGGCAGAGAAATATATTTTGATTTACTTCCCTTTTAGTTGTGCCTTAATACTTGCTTGATATTTTCCTGTTTCTTCAGGGCTTGTGATCTTGATTCATTTTGAACTCACCCTTGATCTGTGGACATTGAGACATCGCAGGATTTTTCAAAATTGATCATTGATATGCGTATCTCCTTACCATCTTTGGTGTCTTGGGACTAGTTTCTATATGTAGATGTGGAGAGGAGTGTGGCTTTTCCTCTTTGAGATTGACCGCACCACAGATGGTTGCCAGTACTCCTATTTATGAGACGCCTAGTTAATTCCATCTCTTATGGACTGGTGTTGCTCTTTGATGCCCAACCTTAGCTTAGATGGTCGCCGAATCTCCTATTGGTGAGGAAAGGTTAGGTAGTTCCATCCCTTTGGTCTGAAGCCGATGAAATGTGGTGGATTGAAGTTTGATCCCAGTACCATGTGATAAGTATTTTTGTTCTGGTAAAGGGTTAGGCTGAACCATAAATGGATGCCTACGTACTCCTATTGAATAAGAGATCAGGTCTGCGTAGTTCAAACCTGGTGTAAGAGGTTCAACGCTGAATGTGAAGGGCAGATGGGTGTAGAAGCTTTATTGATGAAGAAAGGTGTAGAAGTGTTTTTGTTTTTTTTGTTTTTGTAAAGAAAGGGTAGAAATGTTTTTATTTTTTTATTGCGACTGGGCCATATAGAATATGATTTCTTATGTACTCCCGAGTATCAGGGAGATCATGTCGATGTAGTTTACCCCTCAGGACAAATTGCAGTCGAAGAGAAGTATGAATCCCATGTGCAGGCTATACTCTGGGGAGAAGAAAGTTTGATCTCATGATTGGGACAAACTGCAGGTGAAAAAGTTTGATCCAGTCTTCAGGACAAACTGCAAGTGTAGAAAAGTTTAATCCCGTCTTCAGGATAATCTGCAGGTGTGAAATGTTCAATCCCTGGGGGGATAATTGAAATTGTGTGAAAGGTTTGAAATTAAGTGAAATTAGGTTGTTGGTTTAAAGTATATGTTTCCCTGAGGGGCAGAAGAGTATGTAAAAAGGGTTAGAAAAACGAAATTACTGGTGATCTGATGATCCATAACCAGGATGTTTGCTTGATGATAACTTCATACATAATACCATTTCACGGTGTCCGAGTTGATGAGATGTGGAAATTCATCGCCATCCATTTCCTATAGTCTGAGAGTGCCTCCTGTCAATACCTCCTTGATAACAAAAGGACATTCCTAGTTAGGAGAGAATTTTCCCTTAGATTGATCTTGGATGTCAATGATCTTCTTCAAAAATAAGTCATGTTGTTTAAACTGCCGTAGCCGGACTTTTATGTTGTAGGATTTTGCGATCCTTTGCTGATATAATTAACCGTGGAAGATAGCCGCGATTTTTCTTTCATCTATTAGAGACAATTAGTGATACTTGTCTTGTACCCATTGGTCTTCATCCGGCTGAGCATCTATCAACACTCTGAGGGATTCTATTTATACCTCTATGGGGAGCACTACTTCCATCCCATAGGCTAATGAGTAGGGGGTTTCCCCAGTGGAAGTTCGCATTGGTTTTATAGGCTAATAAAGTCAGAGGTAAGATGTCATGCCATCCTTTGTGATTGGCAGACATTTTCTGCATGATCTTCTTGATATTTTTATTAGCCGCTTCAATAGAACAATTCATCTTTAGACGGTAGATGACAGAGTTAAGGTGTTTGATGTGGAATTTACTGCATAACTCCTCCATCATTTTGTTGTTATGGTTCTTAGCATTGTCTGACATAATGACCTCTGGTTGTCCATATCGACAGACGATATTATTTCTAGTGAAAGCAATGATGACTTCTTTGGTAACCCTGGGGAAGGACGCTGCTTCTACCCATTTGGTGAAGTAGTCAATCATGGTGAATATGAATCGATGTCCATTACTAGCTTTGGGCTCGATGGGCCTGATCACGTCCATTCCACACATTGAGAAGGTCCATGACAAACTCATATTGTGGAGTTCCCTTGGAGGGGCGTGGATAGCATTCCCATGAATTTGGCATTGATAGCACATCTTGACGTGATCATCACAGTCAACTTTGAGCGTAAGCTACTAATGCCCTGTTCTAAGGATCTTCTTAACAAGTAGGGGTCCACTCATGTGTGGGCCACATACTATACCATGGATCTCATCCACGAGCCTCTAAGCTTGGTCTTTGTCTAGACATCTGAGGAGACCTAATCCTGCATCACTTTTGTAGAGTGCATCTTCGCTCAGGTAGAATTTCATAGCAAGTCGATGGATCCACCTCTTTTCAGTCAGGCTCACCTCAGTGGGTGTAGATCCATCTCGTAGATACTCCTTGATATTCCAATACCAAGGGTTGTGGATGGGAGGTAGCTCATTCGATACTTCTCCAACATAGTTCCCATAAGCTGGGGCCTTTTGCAGGGAAAATGTGATGTTTGGCATGTTTTCATTGTCAGGTATGTGAATCAAGGAGGCCAACATTGCTAGTGCATCCCCAAAATCATTCCTATTATGAGGAATGTGTAGAAAGGAGATTTCTTCGAACTCCAAAGCCATCTGTAGAACTTGCCGATGGTAAGGCAGCAAATATAGTTCATTGGTTTGATAGATTCTTGTGGATTATTTAATTACCAACTCTGAATCCCCAAAGATAGTTAACTGCCTGATGCCCATTGAACGGGTAAGTTTTAGCCCCATGATACAACCTTCATACTCAGCTGTGTTATTGGTGCTGACAAACTGCAATTTGACGGCGATGGGATACTGCTCCCCCGTACCGGATACTAGAACTGCTTTAGCTCCTAGAGCCTTCCATGTTAACAGCTCTATCAAAATATATTTTCCATGTGTGGCATGCATCGTAATGATGGTGTTGCTGAACTTCCATTACCCCTTCATCGGGGAAATACGTTTCCAAGGGTTTATAATCCCCTACAGGTGTAGCGACCAATTGATCTGCAATTCCTTGACCTTTGACAGACTTTTGCGTCACATAGACAGTTGTCAAATTGCTATAGGATCAACTGCCATCTGGACAACCAACAATTAAGTATGGGCTTATTGAACACATACTTGAGAGGATCCACACGGGATATATATTGGTTGTGTGACCATGGAGGTAATGTTGTAACCTCATGGATGCTCATGCTAAAGCACAACAAGTCTTCTCAATTATAGTGTAATTGTGTTCACTGCTGCTGAATCTTTTGCTGAGGTTATAGATAACTCGTTCTTGGCCTTTATCATCTTTTTTCCCCAACATGTAGCTCATAGCATTGTTATTAATGGATAGGTTCATGAACAGGGGAACATCATCCCTGGGAGGTACCAAAATAGGAGTGTTAACTAATTGCTCTTTGATTGTAAGGAGGGCTTTCTGACACTCATTGTTCTATTTCATGGAGGAGTTCTTCCTTAACAGCTTAAAGATGGGCTCACATGTTGCTGTGAGTTGAGAAATAAACCTGCTAATGATGTTGATTCTTCCCAAAAATCCCTATATTTCCTTCTCTGTCTGAAGAATGGGCATTTATTTGATGGCCTGAATTTTGGTGGAATCATGCTCAATCCCTTTGTGGCTGACTAGGAAACCTAGCAACTTGCCTGATTTAATGCCAAAGGCGTACTTGGTTGGATTCAACTTCAAGTTGTACTTACGCAACCTATTGAAGAGCTTTTTGAGATGGTCTAAATGGTCTTCTTCCCTTCGAGACTTGACAATGATGTCATCCATATAGATCTCTATCTCTTTATGCATTAAATCGTGGAAAAGAGCAATCATAGCTCGCTAATAGGTTGCCCTAGCATTGATGAGGCCGAATGACAACCGTCTATAGCAGATTCTCCAAGGCGTGATGAAAGCAATTTTCTCACGATCCTCCTCAGCGACCATAATCTGATGATACCCCGTAAAGCAATCAACAAAGGAGTACATATCGTATTGAGAAGTATTGTCAATAAGAATGTGGATAAAGGGCATGGGAAAGCTATCTTTAAGGCAAGCCTTGATCAGATCCTGGTAATCCACGCAAACTCGCACCTTTCCTCCTGGTTTAGGCACCAGAACAATGTTGGATATCCATTTTGGATATGTGGATACCATGATAATGCCAGCTTGAAATTGTTTCACAATTTCTTCTATTACCTTTAAACTCCACTCAGGTTTCAATCCCCTGAGCTTCTGTCTGACTAGCTTGAATCCCTCCTTAATGGGGAGACGATGAAGGACAATGTCAGTGGACAAACCCACCATGTCTTCGTGAGACCATGCAAACACATCCTGGAATTGGGTTAGTATCGCAACCATGTCATTCCATTGGTTTTGGGTTAGGTCTGAACCAATCTGGATTAGCTTAGGGCTTTCTAAGGTTCTAAGATTGAAAGGAATGGTTTGATCAATATTGGGTTTAGGTTTGTCTTCGACCCATTCCTTAATCTCCTGAGGTGTCTCAATGTCCTCTTGGATTTCCATTAAGTCTGAGTCCAACTTTTCATCAAAGTTACAGTCCTTGTAGAGAAAAGGCACTTCATCAGCAAGTACAGGCACATCTAAATTCAGAGTCCTGAAACAAAATATGCTTTCACTTAATATATGAAACTTTTTAATTATACAAAAGTGGTAGCATGTACTGATAAAATAACTGCTAATATTGTACAAAAAAATAAGCAATTAAAGTTATCTGCAGGGCAGAGGGATTTCTTCCCATTTTACCCTCGTCGACCAATGCATAGAGTGTTGCTCCAATTGTTGAGGGTAAAGTCTTGATGGACTGCAGTGATGGAGAGGTTGTCATCATCCTTATTTTCCTGAATGGTCACTATAACATTTGGGCAATCATCGTCTGGGGTATATCTGTTTGTATGTTCATTATGGACAATGATACGTATGCCTGACATCATCAAGGCGATGTCATGTTTACATTTTCGGTCCCTTTCTTCCACTTCGAGATTAGGGATCAGGACCTCTGTAGCTTTGAATTGTACTAGTTTGGGAAATAACATAGCCATAACATGGGCTGGCACCATTACTGGAGACTATATCAGCTCATGAGGTGCAGGTGGAGAAAATCATTGTGTGGCGGAAGCCTGAGGAATTTACTTATGCTTATGAGGATTTCTATTACTAAAATTGACAAAATAGCCTAGTCCGGATGTCCCAGTTTGAATGGACACTTGAATTGGGTGCTTAATACCCTACTAATTTTTACTAAGCCCTTATCCAGGCTGATTGTGACAACCTGAGAATTTGGACAATTTATTAAAATCTTAAATGATTGATTTAAGGTCAAATATTAGACCTAGACAGAAAATAAGTGTATGTGTTTGATATTATTAGGGTGAAATTTTGATGATTTCAAAATTTTGTGCAGGATATAGGTGAATTATTCATGATTAAGGATTTATGTGATTATGTTATGTGTTTATGGTTATGTATGTGTACAGAATGTGGTTAAGGGTCAAGGGTTGACCAGATTAATTGTATATGTGTCAAACCCTAAGTATATATTAAGAACGACAACGTTCAGTTAGAAAACCCTAACGTCTGATAAGAAACCCTAGAAATCAGTTCTGGAAACCCTAGTTTTAGTTCCGGGAGTCCGAAACCTTAAACGGATATTGAAAACCCTAGATTGGGAATGCAATGTATGTATAAGGTTAAACGTCATTAATATTAAATTAATTAGGGAAAACCCTAATGAATTACTGGAAATTCTAATTGATTATTTGAAAACCCTAATACCAGATCTGAAAACCCTAATTTCAGATTTTGATAAAATGAAACCCTAATCTGGGAATATAACGGAGAATTTTAATGCTTTAGTGCTATTAATTAAGTACTAATTAGGGTAAAGGTTAATTAATTAGCAAACCTTAATTTCCAATTTTTGGAACCCAAATTGTTCCATCAGAAACCCTAATGCTCAATTGTGGATTTAATTGCTAAAATTGGCAATGCTAATTAGGAAACCCTAAACATAATTATTTCAATTTATGAGTAATTAGAAAATCCTAATCTAATTAAGAATATTTAATTTCTATTATAGAAAATTATTTTCTATTAGAAACCCTAATTCGTGGGTTATGAACCCTAATGACAATTTTGACCTTAATTGCTTAATTAGCAATGTTAATTAGGAAATATAAATCGTAATTGTCAAGTTATTAGAAACTCTAATCTAATTAGGAAATCTAATTTCTAAAATTGAAATATTATTTTTCTATTTAAAACCCTAAAATGTGGTTTTGAAACCTAATGTACAAATTTGACCCTAAGTGCTTAATTAGCAATTTTAATTAGGATAAATTGGTCCTAATTAGCAAAGATTGATTTATAACTAGGAGATTATGATATAATTAGGAAGCCCTAATTATAAATTTGAAATCAAAATTTTCTATTTTTAAATTCTAATTAGAAAATTTTTCTAAAGTTCAAGTTGCTAACTTTTTTTTAAGGGTCAAACCCTAAACTCTCAATGATCCAAACCCTAACCCTAAGGGTTTGCAACACATGGAAAATCTAGAAATAAAAGGGAAATGTCCAAAGTACCCTTATGTCACATTCTTTAATTGGTGGAGTGCATATCTTGCCATACTTTGGGTTGGTGAACAACCCTAGATCTAACCTAGCCTAGCCAGTTGACAAAATCCAGCTAGTCAGCCGAAAATCAACCAGATCCAGCAGCTCAATTGTCAACATTAAATAGATTAAAAAGAGAGAGAAAAAGACCACTTTACTCTCATTTTCTCCCAAGCTCTTCTATCTCTAAAAATTCGAAGTGTAGAGTGATATAGAGAGATAAGATTATACTTGATCAGTCCCTAACTTTACCAAGATCAGATCACTAGTCAGAATCAGAAATCAAAGCTCAAAAAGTGGTAAGAACCCTAATTTTTAAAATCTTACGATTTGGTATTAAATGGTGTAAGTTGTTGTTGAAAGTTCTGTATTTGAGTGTCATTTGATGATTTGGGTTGTCAAAACTCAGATCCATATCATCTAGATGCTCGAATCTAAAGATTTAGTAAATCTGGAAAAGGTTGAAAAGTTGTCTGACAGCCATATGTCAGACGTCATAGATCTGTGTGTGTTAGATTATTAGTGTGTTTGTTGTTTTAGATCTGTTCTATGCTATGTGGTCTTTATTCTGGAACTTGAATCATAGTTAGATCATGCATATATTGGTAGATATGATCGGTCAAAGTGCATTAACCGAGCACGAAATTTGATTTCTGGGCAGCCCAGAAAATTCCCAGAGATCTGACAACGATTTTCTAAGCCACGGATCTTGCTACTGTTAATGTTACTTACCATGTTAGTGTTAGATCTTGATAGTATGACATGAGACCTACACATAAAAGCCCTTATATCCACCAGATCATGCACTGTATAGTTGATAACTATGGTCAAACTAGGTTGACCGATATCCACGGATGAACATTCTGGAAAACCCAGAATCTTCAAGAACATGTCCTTGACAGGTAGTTTGACTGAATCAAATGTTCACTGAGTGTTGTTGTTAGACAGATCTGATGATCGTTTGTAGTACCTGGACATCCGGACTACAATCTAGAACCATTAAATATCACCAAACAAACCCAGAACATATGATATGAGGATTCAAAGTAGCCTCCTCGTTACTGCTTGAGTTTCTAGGCAACCCAGAAACTCAAGAACAGGTTTGACAACGACTTCTACAGCTTAGATCTCACGACTGTGTTATGATTTTGCCAGGGAACTTGTTTAACGTTGTAGTAGTACATTAATACCACAAGATTAACTCAATTACAAGCCCAGAATACATTAGGAACTTAGATAACATCATGGTCAAACGTGCTGGCCGGTTAACTGACAAGAACACTCAAGAACACCTATAGCGACAGAAAGTGTCGCTATAGCCCTTTAGCGATAGTTTTATTATTATTTTCTGGAAAAATGAGTAAAAATAGAAAAAAATGGTTTTTAATTATTAAAAATACTAAATAAATTCTGAAAAACTATTTTAAAGTCTGAAAAATAGTTTTTAATTATTTTATGTATATTTCAAAAATATTTATTATTTTTGGAATATAAAAGGTATTTATTTATTTAATTATAATATTAAATAAATTATTTAAAAATAGTTTTAATTCATGAAAAATCATGAAAAATTATATTATGGTATAAGAAAATATTTTAAGTTATTTTTGATGACTTTTAATATTTTGTGATGAAATTCATTAATTAATCAATATTAATGATAATTAGTTTATTTAATAACTATATTAAATAAATTAAGAAAAAATGGAATTAATGCTTTATAAATCATATATAAATGATTTTAAAGTATTAAAAATACTTTGTGATATTATAATTATATTATAATATTATGTAATGATTTTCATTAATATTTTATATTAAATAAATATTAATAATTAAAGAATTATGTGGTATTTAATTCATTTAAATACAATTTTAATGATTGAAAAATGTTGATAAATGATAATAATTATCCGAAAATTATTACGAGCCTAGGAAAAATGTTTTGTCTGATAAGAAATTATCTGTGATAATTGTTAAGTGTTCAGGAAGAGTTTAATCGAACTTAAACTCGATTTTTGTCCGACTAGACCGTCGGGATGATAGAATTGTGTCGGTTTCAAGTCAGACTGAAATAGTTTGACTTGATGCTATGTCTTATGTGCTGTATAGACTGATAGGATTATGTGGTAATGTGTTTAGGTTATTCTGTGTGTAAATATATAACAATATTATACTGTGATGATATTATTCTAATATTGGAGATCTATATTACTAATATTAGGTCTTCGGGTAAAGCGTTAAAAATTGCGTTGCGGTAATCAACGGTTTAGGCAAGTTTTTTTATACTTAACTCTACTAAGAGTGTTTTATTCAAGCTTATGGTTAATCATTGCTGATTGTCACAAAATTTATACTCTGTACATCTTGCATGTATAAGTCAGGTATGAAAGGCTGATCACCTTCATTACCAGTTGGTTCAGAAATGTTTGTTCATGTTTAAAACTTGTTCAGTCAAAAGTTTGTTCGTGATAATTCTCAACTATATTGATGAATTATAGCCAGCTTATTATTCATACTCTTCAATCATGATATATCGTTATATTGTTGTATTTAAACTTGCTGGGCAACTTTCATGCTCACCCTTGCTATATCATGATAAAACATTGCAGATAATGCGAATACGTTCGGATATAGGAAAAGATAATGCCAAGTTCAGCTTGGGATAAAATGTGCGGCTAGTTTGTAATAGTATACTTTGATAAATATTGTTGTGTGATAAATAGTTTATGATTTGTGTATAAGTTAAGGTTACTCGACCTTGGGAAAAATAGTGTGTAATGTATTGTATAAACAATTTATGTTTATATCTTCCGCAAATAGTTATAGAAATAGTATACCGGATCCGAGGTGATTTAGGACCTGGATTCGGGGCTGCTACAGTTGGTATCAGAGCTGTTGGTTATGAAGCTTAGGTAGGAATACCTGAGACCAATAACCGCAGTGATTAGGATAAGGTCTAACTCACATAGAGTTAGTTGGTCGGTAAGATTCAAAGATGAATCTCGGCGAGTGTAAAGCACAGAGTTCCTTAACTCTGATAATAAAGTTGAACAGTAACGGTGAATAGATTGAGTAAAAAAGACTGAAAGTGCAGGAATAGAAGACCGTAAAACAAAACGATCATAGTGCATGTAATTGAATCGTAATATATACAATAAGATCACCCCGTGATCTGATAAAGGTTATGATATGGGAAATAAATCAATCTACTGATTGAAAAGTTTACAGCAAGATGCTGTGTGTAAGTTGTACTATGAAATAAAACTATGAAAACTCATAAAAGAGTTATGGATTATGTATACGAATTGAATTCGTATGGAAAAAGGGGGTTAAGATTAGGTGGGGATTTCAATGAGTACTCGTGTTAGCAACTGAGTTGTATGATTCCTTGTATGGGCGGGGAATTGTACTTGGTGTAAAAACTACTTAGTTGGTGGCATTGGTAATAATTGAAATGTTGTGTCACGCTAGTTGTTATATACAGATAAATAGGTCATAGGTAGAGAATATAGGATTAAGTACGAGTTCTTAGAACTCATAGTTATGTGACATTCTTGACTTATAGTTATATGAAATGTTTATGAGCCCCTCAGCGAACGGACGCCAAAGGTCAGACTAGGGTAAGTTCGTAAACTCATATAATTGTGGCCAGGTTATGAACTCATAAGTGTGGTTTTATGAATTGGGTATAGTTGTGTGTGAATGGAGTGTTAAGGATTATAGGAACAGATAGATTATTAAGCAAATGATCATTAGTGGAGACTTAGGTTTTCCTAAACTCCTAGCTATGCTAAACTTCAAATTTTTGACATCAAGCTAAATACGCACTATGTGCCTTTTAAAAAAAATGTAGACTCGTAACCATTTTTGAAACGGTTTAAAATACAGTCTATGCTACTTATTTCAGCTAGACACAAATGATTTGAAATATCAAAAATTGTTTTTATTTATCACTTATGTACCATGTAACCTGGTGCAGAGATGATAAAAATGATGGAGTCATCAATACAGTATTACTTAGTGTGAATTAGACCTAAAGTCACTATTCCACTATGGTATGATGTAGCATGACAAAATCACCTAAATGACGGAATCCTCAACGGACTGTTAATACAGTGCGGCATCATGACGTCATTCTCAAAAATGTTTTCAAAAATTTTAATTTGCCAACGGGGTTTGGCTACACCTAAATAATTCGATTGAATTGAGTTATTGATATGAGTCTATGCTATTTGATTCAGCTAGACTAATGTTATAAAAACTCCAAGTGTTTATTGAAAGAAATTTCCCGAACCAAATTGTTTTGGTGCGGAATCCAATGATAAGACTGAGGTGAACGATAATGTTTGGATAAATAATCCAATCTAGTAGCATAAATATTCGCTAAAATTGATTAATACTTTATGCATGACGTACGAGTACGATAGGCTAATCACCTAAAGTACTAGTAATGATAGTTTACCTTCTTTGTGATTGTAAACAGACCAAGTAATGTTTTGTTTTGCGGTATGATCACTACCGTTAAAACTATGTGTTCATGGTCTATATGTCCCCTCAGCACAATTTGAAAACTTTTGCTCTTGTGAGTGGTGTATTGGGTAGCATGTGATATGTATGAATGGTGTAAGGTGCACGGTGTAAGGTGTAAGGTGAATTTCGGGGACGAAATTCTTATAAGGAGGGGTGAATGTGACAACCCGAGAATTTGGACAATTTATTAAAATCTTAAATGATTGATTTAAGGTCAAATATTATACATAGACAGAAAATAAGTGTATGCGTTTGATATTATTAGGGTAAAATTTTGATGATTTCAAAATTTTGTGAAGGATATAGGTGAATTATTCAGGATTAAGGATTTATGTGATTATGTTCTGTGTTTATGGTTATGTATGTGTACAGAATATGGTTAAGGGTCAAGGGTTGACCAAATTAATTGTATATGTGTCAAACCCTAAGTATATATTAAGAACGACAACGTTCAGTTAGAAAACCCTAACGTCTGATAAGAAACCCTAGAAATCGGTTCTGGAAACCCTAGTTTCAGTTCCAGGAGTCCGAAACCTTAAAACGGATATTGAAAACCCTAGATCGGGAATGCAATGTATGTATAAGGTTAAACGTCATTAATATTAAATTAATTAGGGAAAACCCTAATGAATTACTGGAAATTCTAATTGATTATTTGAAAACCCTAATACCAGATCTGAAAACCCTAATTTCAGATTCTGATAAAATGAAACCCCTTTAGTGCTATTAATTAAGTACTAATTAGGGTAAAGGTTAATTAATTAGCAAACCCTAATTTCCAATTTTTTGGAACCCAAATTGTTCCATCAGAAACCTTAATGCTCAATTGTGGATTTAATTGCTAAAATTGGCAATACTAATTAGAAAACCCTAAACATAATTATTTCAATTTATGAGTAATTAGAAAACCCTAATCTAATTACGAATATTTAATTTCTATTATAGAAAATTATTTTCTATTAGAAACCCGAATTCATGGGTTATGAACCCTAATGACGATTTTGACCTTAATTGCTTAATTAGCAATGTTAATTAGGAAATATAAATCCTAATTGTCAAGTTATTAGAAATTCTAATCTAATTAGGAAATCTAATTTCTAAAATTGAAATATTATTTTTCTATTTAAAACCCTAAAATGTGGTTTTGAAACCTAATGTACAAATTTGACCCTAAGTGCTTAATTAGCAATTTTAATTAGGATAAATTGGTCCTAATTAGCAAAGATTGATTTATAACTAGGAGGTTATGATATAATTAGGAAGCCCTAATTATAAATTTGAAATCAAAATTTTCTATTTTTAAATTCTAATTAGAAAAATTTTCTAAAGTTCAAGTTGCTAATTTTTTTTAAGGGTCAAACCCTAAACTCTCAATGATCTAAACCCTAACCCTAAGGGTTTGCAATACATAGAAAATCTAGAAATAAAAGGGAAATGTCCAAAGTACCCTTATGTATAAACCCCGTTGGTAAATTAAAATGTGCGGATATAACCTGGATCCGAGGTGATTTGGGACCTGGATTCGGGGCTGCTACACTGATAACCCAATGACATCATTTCTTGAGTGGCCGATATAACCTCGGCAGAAATCTTGGGTACGAGAAGTGGTGCTCCAATAGAATGGTATTGCGTGTTACTCACTTCCAAAGTATGAAAACTGGCCGACTCATCTTCTGAATTGAAGCTGATGATTGGTAGATCTCCTTGTTCAGGACATTCCGGCTCAGCGTTGACAGTGACTAGGCTATTGTTGATAATGTATTTGAGTTATTGATGTAGTGTAGAAGGGACGGCTCCAACCATGTGGATCCATGGTCTCCCCAATAGTTGGTTGTATCCTGAATCTATCTTGAGGACGTGGAAGGATACATTGAATGTATTTGGACCAATCTCAATTGGCAGCTCAATCTCTCTAATAAAATTTCATCGGGATCCATCAAAAGCTTTGATAACCGTATGGCTACTTCGGATCCGTTTGAGATTGACGTTCATCTTTACCAAAGTGGCATAAGGATAGATATTCAGAGACGAACTTCCATCTATCAAAACTCCAGCTAACATATACCCGGAGGACAAAACTACAATGTGCAATGGCTTGCAATGACCGGTCCCTTCGGGCGGTATGTCATCATCAGTGAAGGATATCACATTGTTGTTAAAAACGTGATCAACTAGATGTTGAAATTTTTCCACATCCACTGATTTCGGTAAGTAGTCTTCTTCTAAAACCTTCAATAAGATCTTCTTGTGATCCTCGGATGAGAAAACCAATTTCAGTATTGAGATCTGATGTGGAGCTTCTCTTAAGCTTAGAACTACCTTGGCTTCATTATAACCCATAGTGCGGAGGAATTTCTTAATTTTCTCCATGGGAAGCTTCCCCTTTGCTTTCATGGCGGGCTTCATCACCCTCTGAGGAAGATACAGTGGATTTTTCTTCGACATTATAGCAGTAGTATGAGATGTGGATCCTTTAGCTACTCCATAATTCCATGGGACTTTGTGTAAGCTGACAACAGGATACTGTGGTCTGAAGGGTAAAGAAATTGGATCTAGTGCAGCCATTTTCAAAGGATTGTTAGCTCTTTTGAGTTGAATTGCTTGCATGGGAAATGGTTTAACAGTCTCGTTAGCCTCAACGGATATAACTGCTACTAATTCCTTGTATTTGGTAGGACAGGTATTCCCACCCTCGAGTATCATAGTCTCATCATCTGCCAGATACAGGACATTTCTATCAATTAGATTTTGAATAAGGTGGCGGAGTGCCCAACATTCTTCTATGCTATGACCGCGAGAATGTCAATGATATTGACATACTCCATCGGAGTTGAACCGTCTTGAACGGGGATTAATTGGAGGTAGAAGGGAGGTAATTCTCCCTTCATTTATTAGCATCTGAAATGTCTCATCCATAGGTTGGCCCAGGTATGTAAATTCCCTTTTATTGGCAAAATCCAGACGGGCTTTAGCACTTTCTCTCTTCGCAACCTTATCCTCCATAACTTTGCTTTCTGAAGGTGATGGTGGAGCATTCATAACAAAAGGAAGGAGATATGCATGCTTTTGGCTGACTAACTAACATGTGACTTGATGCTGATGGGTCACCAGTTCTGGCAATTGTTCAATTTGCTTACAAAGAGCTTTCATCTTTCATTCCATAGCAAATTGAAACTTTGTGTAATCCCATCTGTCAACACCGTCTATGATGGTTTGGGATGATTCACTATTAAAATTGGAACTCTGTCTAGTGCTCCAACTAATCATGTTGACATCTTCTTCTTTGTGTTGAGGAAGAGGGTTATGTTGCACATGAGGTTGATCTGGTTTAGTAACCACAATTTCACCGTTGTCTATCAAATCTTAGATCTTCTGTTTCAAGGCCCAACAATCTTGATTATCATGTCCAGGTGCTGCGGTATGATAGGCACACTTTCGAGTAGCATTGAAACCACTACCATTAGGGTTGGTTTGTGGAAGAAGATGTGTGATTTTATTAAGAGTAGTCAGAAGAGCAAGAATATTCTCGAGCGAGTACCCTAAGGGTATGAATGTTCGAGGGCGCTTTGCGTCTCCACCTTTAGGCAATGGAGGGTTTGAAGGTTGTGCTTGGAAAGGGGAGTAGTTTCTCCTCTGTATAGGCATGTTCTGACTGCCTTTTTGACCTTATAGTATCAAGGAAACAACCTCCTCTTTCTTTTTATGGACCCTTCAGGGTTGTTTCCATAAGATCCAGATTGGATGTGCTCAGCAACTGCTTTAAGAGCGGCTAGGTCTTGAATCTTTCCTGACTTCAACCCCATCTCAGCCATCTCTCCGTGCTTGATCATTTCAGAAAATGGTTAGCTAATACCAGCTATAACTCTTTCATAGAAAGGAGCTTCTAGTATGTCTATGAATGTCATGACCATTTCTGACTCTGTCATGGAAGGAATAACTTGAGCAACAAGGTGTCTCCACCTTTGAGCGTACTCTCTGAAAAACTCATTAGACTGTTTCTTGACCTTGGTAATCTGGTATCGGTCAGGAGCCATTTGAGATTGAAAACTGTATTGAGTGAGGAAGGCGTGAGCTAGCTCTTCTCAACTATGGATCTTTGAGTTATCTAATCTGGTATACCATAAACGAGCTTCTTCAGTCAGACTCTTCTTGAACATCTGCATTTTGAGCTTCTCATTTTTTGCATAAGATCCAATTTCTCCAATAAACACCTTCAAATGTGTGTAAGGATCCCTTAATCAATCATAATTTTCAAAGTCAGGGGTTTTGAATTTCTCTGGATAATGAACATCAGGGAATATGCAAAGGTCAGCATATGAAACACTTTTATGTGTTCCAATCCCTTTGAGAGAACGGATATTTTCTTCCATTTGAAGGACTTTCTTCCTAATATCACCAGTGTCTGGATCTTTTTTGAGATGGGTGTTTTTAGGGTCTTTGTTGGTCGTATCCAACTGAGGTTCTGGATTTTTTTTATCCAAACCTTGTGTTCCTCCTTGTGTAGAGGATTCTATATGTATAGGCATTTTTGAGACCTTAGTAGACTGATACAATTCTTTAAGCAGAACAGCCAAATCTGTAATTTGTTTACTTAATCCGTCAAATTCTTCTCGAGAAATGGGATTAGACTTGTCAGAAGAAGACATGATTGGATGTAGGCTCGTGACCTTTTTGGATTTTAAGTGGGTAACATTCCCAATTATTTCCCTAGAAAAGACTTATGTAGTTTAGTCTTAGGGTTAATGTAAATGCTATCATAACGTGTCCATTTTAGGAATATCATCCTGCAAAAACGGGTGTTATTTGATAACATGTCATGTATGCACAAATATTCTTCATATTTTCCATTACATAAAGATGAACATGGAATAAATTTACAAGTAAATGATTTTACAAGTAATTGAAAATGGAAAGCATGAAGAAACATTCCTTCGCGTTTGGTTTATCAGAGGCTGACTTATCTTAGGGTTACTCTGGAGGCTTTTTGGCATGAAGGTCCCCAGATCATCGCAATCTACTTGACAGGAAGTTAATCCGGTCTTTCAACTGGAGCGAATCTGGGTGGTGCCTTTCCTGAGCCTTGTTGGAATTAGTCTCCCTATGAATCCAATAATCAAACACCGACAGGATAGCCTCCTGGCGGAGGAACCACACAACATACATTCACATAGAACGTGTCTCACCGTTTATGAAAATGATGACATGTCCGAAGCACTAATATCATAGATAGGTATATTGCAGTGCACTAAGTAAAATGCAATCATACACATTCATCATAAATATAAATGCAACATTCATACACAAGCCTATAACAGTTTTGAAAAGCTTGTAGCAGCGGCTTAAACCCTCTTACTGGTGTCCCCAGCAGAGTCGCCACCTGTCGACGTCGGCATTTTTATTTGTCCCTTTTCAATTCTTGTTTTTTAGTGTTCACCTTTTATGTGAGATTTGTTTGAAAAAATAACTAAAAAAGATCAGACATGTATCATGTCTACGATTTGACTGTAAGAGTCGCCAGTTGGTATTTTTAACTGGTTGCACCAACGCAACCGAGAAAAGGTTTGCACATTAACCCAGTGATGTGACACTGCTAAACGTGTCTGTGAAACCGAGATTCATTTGGGTTCGGGGGTTTGATTATGCGAATGGAAGGTGTTAGGCACCCCCCAACATCCGTGTTGTCACGGTGACCGCCACTTTTCAATAAACTGTTATATGAAGTTGTGTGTTTGTGTGTAGATCAGTGTGCAATTTATTTGGAAGTAGTGCAAGGCCTCGTTCGCACCTATATACAAAGGGTTTGAATTTATATAAAAATTCTGTTTTAAACATGATCTAGCAGTGAAGTTTTGTAAAAGAGGTTTTTCAAACCCTGTGCACAATAGTAATTGAAACCTTTTCATACTTCTATTTTATTATTAAATGTTCGTCTTATTTTCTTTTATTTTTGAAATGCGAAGCATCTTCGAGAAAATAATATACAGCAGTGTCGAACTCCTCATGGGCATGAAAGCCATCTAAGGAAATTCAAACACTGTAAATAATGTACAAGCTTCTTACAGCTGAAAAAGTCCATCACGGGAATCGAATCTAGATTCAGTAGACTGAATCTGTGATCACATGATTCCAAGGCTCACATGATGTCGTAGTTTATATGAAAATCACTAAGCAATTATATATATATATATATATACAAACATGATCAACCACCATGAAGCACCTCCATGAGGGATTAGAAATGTAAATATATAAAAGCGGTAAATATATATATATAGACATGATCAACCACCACGAAGAACCTCCATATGGGATCAGAAATGTAAATAAAGTTGTAAAAGACAATCAACCGCCACGAAGTAAACTCCAGGCAAGACTAAATGTAAAGAAAGCAGTAAAGACGATCAATCGCCATGAAGTAAAATCCAGGCGGGACTAAATGTAAATAAAGTAGTAAACTCTAGACCTGACATAAATATATATATATATAAGCAGTAAATACTCCGGATGTAAAATCTAGGCTCATCGGATATAATCCGACAATAGTTCATATACATATATATATATATAAGCAAGTAAACGCTCCAGGCATTAGTCTAGGCTCAATTAAGGCATAACTCGATAATGTTAGTCCATATATAAAATATATACACATATAAGTATATATATATAGATAGAAATAAAAACCATAGACCGAAGTCCGGGCATACACACAACACGACTCTCAACGTGAAGAACAGTGTGTGCAAAGATGAAGAGAAAGGCTTTATAGAGTGTGAGAAGCCTTACAATGGGCTGCCAAGGTAGGCTTCTATGACTCTAAATGGATAAACACTCAACTCCCGCCGGTAAAATATAACTATATATGAGCTAACAAGTGTTTAAAATGAGAAAGCACTCAATATAGGGTGTGTACAGAACAAATTGGACTGGGTATTCTCATTCCATTTTCTCTTATTTGTATTACTTCCTCCAATACTTCCTCCTTCATTTGTCTTCTTCTTCTTTTCCTGATGAAATCGAGACACTGCTTCGCTCCCTCCTTCAGTAATTAATGCTTTCTCCAATAGAGCCGCAAAAGTGTTGATCTGCAGCACAGCTACTTTGTTGAATATCCCCGGCTTCAGCCCATTCTCGAATCTTCGCGCTTTTCTTGCTTCTGTGTCCACCTGATGAGGTGCAAATCTTGTCAACTCGTTGAATTTGGCAGCATATTCAGATACCGACATGTTCTCCTGCTTTAGTTCTAAGAATTTGACTTCCATTCTGGATTGCATACTTGGTGAGAAGTAGTTCTCAAAGAAAAACTCCTTGAATCTTTTCCACAACACCACCTCTGTACCAGCTCTTGCTTGGTTCATCTCCCACCAGTAATTGGCTTCTCCCTTCATCAGATAAGTTGGAAAAGCCGTCTTTTGCTCTTCTGCCACACGTGCAATGATGAATGCTTTCTCCATCTCCTTTACCTAAGTTTGGGCTTCAATCGGATCGGTGGTTCCCTTGAATTCTGGCGGTCCTACCGCTTTAAAGTCCTTGAAATTAGCTAATTTGTCAGCTGGTTGTTCTCTCGCTCTTCCTCTTCCTGCGGGAGCTCTATTCTCCATAGCTTCGGCTATCATATTTGTAAAATTTTGCATTGGGTCAACTTGACCTCCTTCGTTATTCACTGATTGTTCTTCTCGTTGGTTTCGATTCTGTCGTCTAGGCGGCATGATCTGATTTAAATAAAAAAATCTTATATTAATTCTTGTAAAGTCCCCGAACCCGGATACTTGAAACCCGAACTCGGTACTTCACGATACCATTTCTATGAGCGGAAATATTACTAATAATAATAACAATAATATAAATTTTAAACTTAACTTACATTTATCAGAGTCTAATCCCAAGTACGCAACCTTTACTACATTCTTTACATGATATATAATACATATCATTAACTAAATATAGTCTATCTATTACAAAAGATACCAATAAACACATTCTGTTTGCTTTCCTTTTCACTTGTTCTTGCCTGAACTTTCCATTCCTTCACACTTAGCCGAAAACATTTAAATTAAGCAAGGGTGAGCATTTGAGTGCCCAGCAAGTATTATATATATATAAGCTGAAAGAATTTAAATGTTTTCTTTATAATATTCTTCTACAACCAGTCAATAGTTGTGAAGTAATTTGTACCAATAATAATAACATAACAACCCTCGTTCAAATTTTTGAAATTATGTATTGACTATACATGGGGTTTCTGTGACATACTATGAACATTGTTTTTCATTTTCGAAAAGGTTAAACAGAAATTCATCTGTAAACCGGCATTGCTTACGGGCCTGCGGGTGTACAGTCCATGGGCCCTGTATTGATCAATACTACATTGCTAGAACGATATTATCGTTCATCCTTTGTCCGCCGTAGCGCATAAAATTTTCCCATTATCGGGATGTTCATACCTGTCGAGTTTTTATAAAAAAGGTCTTATATAATTCAACATATATGTATATCAAAGGTATATCAACATGCGATTGAATACAATGATTATCCAAGTGGGGACACTTGTATAACCATTTATAGAAATTAACGAACAGAATGTATATAACTGAATTCTCATATACTAACATGTTGATAATCAATGGGCGTATATAATATAGGCTTAACAATCTGTACAGTAATAATATAACTTTGAAACATTCTTACACTTGTCCAATGCATAAAGAAAATGCAAAGGTAGGATAATTGCCTGATGCGCTGCTTACAATTACGCAACTTAGATCTATCTGTTATACCGAAACCTATCATTAATAAGATCATTCTATCGATTAGAATCACATATCATAACACATAGTACTGCTTATTGCAGTCAGCACATAACATAATCACATTGTCATACATGTTTCACAATCATGGCATCACAAACAAACATCAACTCATTCCTAATCACATTATCATACAACTTTATTCACCATTGAATCACAAATAAAATAATTAACTAACTAAATTTCTAAGTCCAGATCAATTTCTGAACCATGTCGGTCTACCGACATCTTTATCGGGTAATTATCGAGTCTAAGACTCTAAATAGTTGTTCACTATCCATTTAGACTAATTAAATAACAGTCATATCATTTTTCATGACCTTATAATAATTATAAAATAATTATTACCCTTTACCATAATTTTTGAAATATCAGAATCATTATTAAATGATTTAAATACTAATCAATTTTATTATCATCAATATTTAATCAATATTACACTATTAATCAAACCATTGCCAAAATATTAAAGTTATGTATAATAACTCAAAATATTTTTAAAACATTTACATTATCCTTAAATGATTTTTAAAATAATTAAAATCATTATTAAATAATTACTATTAATATTTAAATATTAATGAACTATTTAACCAAATATTAAAAGTCATTAATTATAACTTAAAATATTTTTAATTCACTTATATCTTTTTTTAAATGATTTTTAAATAAATAACACCATTTTTAAACTATTTATTTAATATAATTATTAAATAAACTTAATATCATTAATCATTAAATAAATATCATTAATATTAAATTATTAATAAAATTATTCTCTAAATATTAAAAGTTATATTTTATAACTTAAAATATCTTTAAACACTTTATTTTCATTTAAAATGATTATTATAATATTAAAATCATTTTTAAACTAAATTATTTAATATAATTATTAAATAACTTTAACATCATTAATAATAATTAATTAATGAAATTTACCTTTAAATATTAAAAGTTATATTTTATAACTTAAAATATGTTTAAATACCTTATTCTTATTTAAAATGATTTTTAATTTAATAAAATCATTTTTAATTCATTTATTTAATTCATTTAATAAATAACTTAATTATCATTAATATTAATTTATTAATGAAAATTATCACATAATATTAAAAGTTATCAAAAATAACTTAAATTATTTTCTTATTCCATAATATAATTTTAAATGATTTTTCAAATATTAAAATCATTTTTAAATAATTTATTTAATATTATAATTAAATAAATTAACTACTTTTAATATTCCAAAAATATTAAATATTTATGAAATATATTTAAAATAATTAAAAACTAATTTTTAGAATTTAAAATAATTTTTAATAATTTATTTTGTATTTTTAATAATTAAAAACTATTCTTTTCTATTTATTAATTAATTTCCAGAAATAAATAATAATAAACCGTCGCTGTAGGTCTTTAGCGACAAAAAGCGTCGCTGTAGGTGTTCTTGAGCCTCAAGAACACTGACAGCTCAGCTTCAAGTGCACTAGTTTGACCAAGAATAACAAACAGATCATAAAGCTTCTGGATCATTTTAGACATTCATCATGTAGTATTGATGTAATACTACATGATACAACTTTTATCTAGGCCATAACATCAATACAATGCAAGATCTAAGCTGCAGAAGCAATTGTCAGACGTGTTCTTGAGGTTCTGGGTTTGCCCAGAAACTCAAGGGTCGACTTTGATGCTTTATAACATGCACTACAAAACTGATATATGTGATCTAACACTTTAGGTATGTAGATAACATGTTACTTAAGAGATCTAATATATATAAGACATATAATATCAACAGGATGTCAAGATAAAAATCCAGTCAAAGTACCATGTCGAAACTGTTCTTGAACATTTCTGGGTTTTCCATAAATGTTCTTGAGCAGTTTCGGCTACCTTAGTTTGACCATCAATAATTTTGATTTGGTGATGGATCTAGTTGATATAAAAGCTTTATAAGCTAGTATTCATGACAGTCTACAACCGAATAACAATAACGTAATGAAAACACTTATTAACAGTAAGATCAAGCGCCTGCAAAAACATTGTCAGACATTCTGGGCAATTCTAGGCTGCCCAGAAACAGCCGGTCAATGCCGGTCAACGGCTTTTGACCATTAATATTTACAAATATAGAGATCAAATGCCACAGATTCCACTTGAAGATTAAAGACCACATTACAGGCTACCAATAAAAACTCGAAAACAACAAAAAACCATAATCGAGCATGGATTTATAGGACCTGACATTCGTTGTCAGACCTCAAGAAACAAAATTTCCAGATTTTGAAAAATGTCAAATCCGAGCCTCTAGATGTTATGGATCTAACATCTAGCAACCCAGATCATCTATTGACACCATAATCAACATGTTTAACACATCAAACTTAAAATCTAACAACAGATCATAAACAAATTTATGGTTAGGGTTTATACCTTTGATGAACAAATTTTTGATTTGTTGTTACTGATTTCTTATTGGTGATCGTGGGGCTTGTTATATGACTGATATATAAAGGAAATTTCGGAGGTTTGGGGATGAGAGAGAATGGTTGAGTGTTTTGTACAAAATAATCTAACAAATGCAATTTCTCTCTCTTCCAATCTATTTATAGTCAATCAAGATGCATGTATTGCTGATCTAGTGGCTTGTTGCTGTCACTTATCATCACATGGGGTTGTTGGGTTTGGTCACCAACTTCCCCTAAATGTCAAAATCTATTCTAGCCAAAATAATTTAATTAGGGGAAAAAATGTCATTTAGTAAATCATTTAAATGGCAAAATTATAATCTTGGCAAACCCTTAGGATTTAGGGTTTGATTTAGGGCTTAGTGTTTGGACCATTTTAGGGTTTAAAAATAATTTCAAGAATTTCCAATCTAGGGTTTGAAAAATAATAAAATAATAAAATTTTAGTTTCTAAAATATAAAATTAATGTTTATAAAATAATTAGGTTTTTTAATAAAGGTTTTGAATCTACTTAACACCTTGCTAATTAGGTTTAGGAAACACTAATTAACATTACCTTTCTCAATTTAGCAATTAGTATTAACTAAAAGCAAATTAGGGTTTTAATTTAGGAAAAATTAATAAGGTTTTTTTTTTAAAATTAATAACTAGGGTTTCTAACTTTGAAAATTAGGGTTTATAATTACAATTCAAGATTTCTAAATTCAGAATTAGATTATCGAATTTAGTAATTAGGGTTTTCAATTAATTAGGGTTTCTAATTATTTCAGTTTTCCAAGTATAATTAGGGTTTTTCCTAATTAACTTTAAATTTCCCCAATACACAACATAATTCACCTTAAAATGATTGCATAACAGTATTAAACTGACATTTGACTTTTAAATTAGGGTTTAACAGCTTAAACTAGGGTTTTGATATTGTACACATAATTTGACCAACATTATCAGTCCACACATATACAGTACTTATTTATAGCACTGAAAAATCAAAATATAATTAATATTATATTATTATCATTATTCCTTATCCCGGAATCAAAATTAGGGTTATCATTAACACTAAAACTGTTCCACACATTTCACACATAACCATACTTATCTATAACGCTGACAAATAATAACATAATATTATTATTCTCATTCCTTGATCAAATCCCAAAATTAGGGTTTGGATTCCATATTTGATTTATCTTTCATATAAAACCATATTAATTAAGTAAAAATAATTTACTTAACTATTCTAAAATAATTTCATATAATAAATAATTATTATAATAATTCTATAATCATATCATATATTATTCAATTAATATAATTATCATATTTTCATGAAAAATAAACATTAAAAACATTTTTTTACTATAAAACTACTTATTATTATAATATAATTTATAATGAGCAATAATTCTAAAATAAAATTATTCATAACCATTCATGTAATAAATATATTTTATATTCATCACATAACTACATACATAATACCTTTCATGCATTCTTACCTTTAAAATAAATAATTATTCTAAAATCATTTCCTATATTGTTTAAATAATATAAGATTATATTTTCCTTGAAAAATAATTAATAAAACATTTTCAATAAGGAATTAATTAGTATAAAAATTATAATTGATAATAATCAATAATTCTAAAATAAATTTATATGCAATACTTAATGTAATAAATAAATTTTATTTATCACACATATAATTATAATTACACATTACCTTGACACATATCATTCATATTTATTTTAATAAATAAAATAAAAAAAATTATACGCAAAATTTATGATTTATTTATATAGAAAATATCGGGTTGTCACAATTCTCACATAATAGCATATTTATTCAAATAGCATATAGTACATTTAGTACTTCACATATTACTATCCCTTTTTAAATCATATCAGGATTAACAACACAACTTTACACAAAAAGTTGTTATTCTCCATTTTCACATTACTATATCCAGTTCATCAAACTTACCACACTTAGGAGTTCAGTAACTTGCCACAATTATATGAGTGTATGAACTTATCCTAGTCAGACCTTTGGCGTCCATTCGCTAAGGGGTTAAAAATATTTCATATAATTATGAGTCATGAACATACCATAAATATGAGTTCTAAGAACACACAAATTTATTTTAATCTTATATTCATATAGAAAATAAAGATTTCATTCATACAAACATATCATTGCATTTATATTCATGCAAATATTACATAGTACTTTTCAGTACACTACCCATACAACTACAAATAGGTACTATCCCTTTGTGACAAAAGTCGGGATTCATTACTACAACTTTACACAAAAAGTGGAGTCATACAAAAGTTATCTCCTATTCCTACCAAAGAAAATATTATACTCCAAATGATTATACTCCTCACACTTAATCTTTCTTCCTTTTAGGACAATTCTTAACCCTATGACTCGTTCCACCACATGCAAAACATCCTCCTTTCTTTGGTTTAGGACAATTTGGTGATAGATGTCCTTCCTGACCACAATTATAACACACATTCTGACCCAACATACATTCTCCCAAATGTCTCTTTCCACACTTGGCAAATGCGTGCTTCTTCTTCGAGCTTGACTTTTCTGAATTAAGGCTATCGTTGTCCCTCTTCCTTTTTTTCTTGTCCTTCTTGCTGGTCCCTTCAGATGATCCACCACCTTCCGCCTTCATTTTGTCTACCTACGCCTTGAGTTCGTTCCTTTCTTCAGTCATTTCGCATAACGCTCGTTCTGTCTTCCATAGCTTCTCCAAGAGAAAAGCCTTACTCCGGAGTTATTGAACTTCTGCAACTAGTTGATCTTGTTCTTCAACTGTAGTCTTATTCTTTATCTCTACCATAGCTGGCTCAGACTCTACCTCCTCATCTCCACTCAGATACATGTCGGGATAATCGTCATGATCGCTCCCCAGATTAACCATAGGTTCATCTTCTTCCACCTTATCAACCGATTCACTTTGCGCTGGCACCTCGGCTACTGGCATTGGTGCAACAGCCGCTAGCATCTCCATACTCATTTGATCTTCTCCAGACATCCTACAATCAATTTAAATAACTTGATTAGTACTTCATTAGTACAAACTTCTCACACTATGTGTCCTCATTTCTCACTATCGTTGCACTTCGGCAATCTCTCACTTAGTACTTTAAATGAGTATTCTCTATCTCGCTTATGGTTATAATCCTAGGTGTTTCCCCACCCCACTAAAGGTTTATAACCTACAGCTTTGATACCAACCTGTGACACCCCCAAATCCGGGTTACCTGACCCCCGAATTTGGTGTTCACGATTCACACTATAATATCATTTAACTACCCATTCATATATAAATAAGAATATATAAATCATTAACATAAGTTGTTAATACATAAGTCCCAGGTTTTCTAACCTTAAATTACAAACATACCCCTTAGATAAACAAAAAGGGTTTATAATAAAACATAATAATAATAATGTTCTTTATAACTACTCCAGCATCTTGCCTTTGCCTTTGTTCTTCTTTGACCCGCTGGCCTCTTCGTTCCTAGCTGAAATGTTTTATTTATAGCAAGGGTGAGCAACAAATTTGTCCCGCAAGTTAAGATATACAATAAATTTATAATTATTAGAATAATAGACTATCTATTTTGATAGAATGAAACCAAAGTTCGGGGAACTTTGAATTAGCTGAACAAATCGTTAATCAATAACAATGCTTCTCCTTTTCTATGTAACACCATAATTTGATAATGAAAGAGTACAATGCTTTCAAAGTTCTACAAGAATCAATTCTACACAATAACAAAGCGGAATAATTTCCAGATTTATACTGAGCGATCACACAAGATCTTTGAACTTATTTTTCTCGGGTATCCATCAAAGATTTACTTTGATATATACCAGGAGTATCAGATAACCATAAAGATTAAATCATACCCCTCTGTAAGTACTTAGAGCCGGCCAACTCCTTGTACCCTATATTATGCATAATACTCAAAACGCGCGCGAAGGTCGAATTCACGACCAACAAAATGTTCCCTTTATATAAAAGGTTGTTCTTCTCAGTTTTAGAATCAAGATTTTGATTTTACAACGAAATACTGTGATTTCAAATTCTATTTACTTAACGATCTTGCCGAAATAATTGGCATCGATTCTACCAATAACAATTGAATTATTTTCTTGAATTTATCAAGTTCTAACAAATGTTTGTCTAGCCAGAATAATTAGCTAAGACATTTCTCAACACAATTTGACAATGAACAGGAATTATCTGTACTGTCAATTCTAACTTCTACAGATTTGAATATTCAACAACAGTAATTCTACGAATATATATTTTTGAATCAGTAATTCAATTTGAATTATTAAGCATGCACTAACTGCGAATAATCAATAATAACTTCCCTAGATGTGGTGTAATTAACAATAATTAACCACTATAATAATTGAATGAAATATAACTCAAGGTTGAGTTAGGAAACTTTCCTCTTCCGCTGACTACATCTACACAATACATTTATCTGTTTTCGAAAGACCTATAACCAATAATGTCGGTCTCACAATTAGTACAAACATTTATAACACAACACTGTATTTTACAGTCAAGCTTCTCCTAGGCACATTACCACATAGTCACATTAGTGTTTATAACCTATATAAACACTTATCAAGTCTAACTATTTCGGTCTGGTTGGATTTCGGTCCATTCTCGGTGTTCTGATCACACTATCCGACAATTAACACATTGATTATCAATTAAACTTGGTCTCTAAGCTTCAATATTATTTTAGATAAGTCAAATATCGTTTATAATATTTTCCGGAAGCTTTTAATAATTTATAAACACTTATTATAATTTATAATAATTTCTCAAACACTTAAATCATTTTTAAATGATTTAATTATCAAATAATCTTATCATTATTAATATTTAATAATATAAAAATATTAATAACATACTTGTCAAAATATTAAAGTTATTATTAATAACTTAAAATATTTTTAAATCATCAATATTCTACTTAAATGATTTTTAAAATATTTAAAATCATTTTTAAATCATCACCATTAATATATAAATATTAATGAAATTATTATCTAAATATTAAAAGTCATAATTTATAACTTAAAATATTTTTAAACTATTTTTCTCATTTTTAAATCAATAAAATCATTTTTAATTCATTTATTTAATATAATAATTAAATAAATCAAATATCATTAATATTACTTTATTAATGAAAATTCTCCAAAAATATTGAAAAATATATTTTGTAATTTAAAATATTTTTTAACACTGTATTCTAAATTAAAAATGATTTTTAAATCACTTAAATCATTTTTATCTTATTTATTTAATTTAATAATCAAATAAATATAATATCATTAATATTAAATTATTAATGAAAATTCTCCAAAAATATTAAAAGTTACATTTTATAACTCAAAATATTTTTAAATATATTTTTCTTATTTAAAATGATTTTTCATAATACTAAATCATTTTTCTCTAATTTATTTAATAAACTAATTAAATAAATTAAATACCTTTAATATTTAAATAATTATAAATATTAAAGAAAAATATTCCAATTGGTCAAAAATTATTTTTCATAATTTAAAATAATTTTTAAAACTATTTTTGGTAATTTTTAGAATTTATTTCTATTTTTAATTAATTTTTAGAATATTTAGAAATTAGAAAATAAATAATCCGTAGCTAAAGCCCTTTAGCGACACAAAGCGTCGTTGTTGGTGTTCTTGAGCCCAAGAACACTGACAGACGGCTTAACAAGTGGTCAACTTTGACCGGCTTTAATTCACAGCAAAAAATGGTTTCTGGACAATATTGAACTTTGAGCATGTAGCCAATATACAATACTACAACACACAATCAACATCTCGATCAAACAATAACAATACTGCAAGATCTAAAGCTTCAAAGTAGTTGTGAAACTTATTCTGGGTTTCCAGAATCCCAAACAGATTCGAGTAGGTACTTTCATGCTCGATTATCTATGCGTTCTGGTAATGATTTATGCTAGTTTATGGTTTAAATCCCTAGTCCATGTGTCAAGGAACAATACTACACCAACAAATCGTTCTAAACACAAACAAATCATAATCTATAAAACGGTCAAGGTATGTCAGACGGCTTGCTCTTCAAATTTCTAGAAATTTCCAGAAATGTCAAAACTGAACGAGTAACTCACTTTGACCATTTATTTTGCTCAATATATTATCGTTTTAAGAGATCTAAAAACTCAAATATATAAAACACATAACCAGCTACAAAATTGTTACAACAACAACATCAAATCATTTAAAACCTGACAGATCCGGACCTTAGAACTTACTGTCAGACTCTGTTTATCACGTTCTGGGTTACCCAGAATATACTCGGTCATGCCCGGTCAACGGGTTTTGACTGATTATATCTTCGAATCCAGACATCTAATGACCCTGATTTCTTTTGTAGCTTAATACATGACAACATACCAGGCTACAAATTCAAAACTTAAAACAACACATATCATATACTAGCAAGGATCTGTGGCGACTGACATTACTTGTCAGACCACATTTTAAACTCAAGAACAGTTTTGAAAAACTTCAAGTTTTATCAACTTTGATGCTATGGATCTATGATAGATCAACATAGATCATTGAAAAACATTATCTAGCAAAGATTCAAACACATAAACACAAATATTTCTTAAGCATACAAGATCAAAAATTAAAATTAGGGTTATACCTTTCTTGCTCCAATCCTTGATCTTAGCTCTCCAATCTGATATTGATGATTTAGAGAGGTATTTTATGACTGATCTACTTGTATAATTCGGAGCTTCTAGAGAGAGGGAGTTGGTGAGAGCAAAATAGAAAATGGCAAGTTTTATGATTTTTTCTCTCTCCCAAATCTTTTATATAATTTAGATACATTGTATACAAGCATGCTAGGTGTCAATTGGATCAGATTTGCTGAGATTTGGAGTCACAAAGTCAAGAGAGTTGGTCACCTAATAAAGGTTTTGCAATTTCCTACAAGTTAGCTTAATAAAGAAACTAAAAAGGGTATTTTAGTAACTTGTAAAATGAATTTAATGGCAATCTTGACAAATGCACAAACCCTTAGGATTTAGGGTTTGGATTAAAGTTTAGGGTTTGAACCTTTTAGGTTTTAAAATTCTAATTCCCACAAATTTCAAATTTAGGGTTCACAAATTAGAAAATAAAATTCCTAAAATGCAATTAGGTTTTCTAAATAGAAAAAATTAATATACAAAAATATAAATAAAGCTTTCTAATCATATTTAAGTTTAATGAACCCATAGGCTTGTCAATTAGTATTAGGGTTTCCTAATTTAGGGTTTATAATTCTCGGTTTTGAAATTAGGGTTTCTCGACGTACAATTAGGGTTTCTAACAGCACATTAGTGTTTCTAATCCTGAGATTAGGTTTTCTAATCTCTTATTAGGTGTTATTAATATTAAACTTTATCCGATCAAACATATACATATTAATATAATTATTTTAATTATATTTTTTATCGAATCCCGTTTTCAAAAATTAGGGTTAGGGTTTCTATTCTCTGTTAAGCACAACTATACTCTAATTTTATTAGTCAATACATAAATTGACCCTCTCGATACACGTATCATAGAAACTTATCACAAATTTGATAATTAATAATAATATTAATAAAAAAAAATTATTCGCAAATTTTGGATTATTCGAAATCCTGGGTTATCACATTCACCCCTCCTTAAAAGGATTCCAGTCCTCGGAATCACCGCTTTCTTATATTCTACAATCTTTTAAAGTTGTATCATCAATTTATTTTAATCAACACAATATTAATTTTGGTTTCAAATTCTAACCTGTGACCTGAGTCTATAAAAGAAAATAGTTCACAGAATTATCTAACTCATATTATTCACGCAATGAAATCATTACATGCTGCCACCTCCTGAGTAGCTACCGCATCTTGCGCTGTCATGTTGAATGTACGGGTCGTTGGTCTTCTAGGCTGTGCAGGTCCTCGAATCGTCAAGCTTCCGCCACCAGGGTCCCTTATTGGCGCTTTCCTTCTCAGCATTTCTTTTCGGACAGTTTCGAACCAAATGATCAGTCGATCCGCATCCAAAGTAACCTTGAATTTTTTTCGGACTGGGACAATTGGGTGACATATGCCGCTCTTGCCTTCAGTTATAGCAAACTCCCTTCTTCTTCAAGCAAACTACAACATGGTGCTTCCCACAATTCGAACACGGCTCCCTTCCTTTCCTATTATCTTCTGTCTTATTACCCGACTGGGTATTCTCATTCCATTTTCTCTTATTTGTATTACTTCCTCCACTGCTTCCTCCGTCATTTGTCTTCTTCTTCTTTTCCTGATGAAATTGAGACGCTGCTTCGCTCCCTCCTTCAGCAATTAATGCTTTCTCCAATAGAGCCGCAAAAGTGTTGATCTGCAGCACAACTACTTTGTTGAATATCCCAGGCTTCAGCCCATTCTCGAATCTTCGTGCTTTTTCTTGCTTCTGTGTCCACCTGATGAGGTGCAAATCTTGCCAGCTCGTTGAATTTGGCAGCATATTCAGATACCGACATGTTCTCCTACTTTAGTTCTAAGAATTTGACTTCCATTCTGGATTGCATACTTGGTGAGAATTAGTTCTCAAAGAACAACTCCTTGAATCTTGTCCACAACACCACCTCTGTACCAGCTCTTGCTTGGTTCGTCTCCCACCAAGTAATTGGCTTCTCCCTTCATCAGATAAGTTGCAAAAGCCGTCTTTTGCTCTTTTGCCACACGTGCAATGATGAATGATTTCTCCATCTCCTTTACCCAAGTTTGGGCTTCAATTAGATCGGTGGTTCCCTTGAATTCTGGCGGTCCTACCGCTTTAAAGTCCTTGAAATTAGCTAATTTGTCAGCTGGTTATTCTCTCGCTCTTCCTCTTCCTGCGGGAGCTCTATTCTCCATAGCTTCGGCTATCATATTTGCAAAATTTTGCATTGGGTCTACTTGACCTCCTTCGTTATTCACTGATTGTTCTTCTAATGGTTTCGATTCTGTCGTCTAGGCGGCATTGTAGTAGCCCCGAATCCGGGCCCCGAATCGCCGCGGACTCGGTACACTAATTCTTTCACTAATTGCGGAAGATATAAACATAAATTGTTTATACATTACATTACACACTATTCCCCAAGGTCGAGTAACCTTAACTTAATACACATTTCATAAAATATCTATTACACAACAATATTTATCAAATACATTATTACAAACTAGTCGCACTTTATATCCCAAGCTGAACTTGGCTTTAATCTTTTCCTATTGATAATTCATTTGTTTAAGAATCATATCTATTCTCATTTCAAAATAATCTTCTTTATCTATACAATATTTCAAACTGTATATAACTACCAATTACATTTGATAAAACTTTCAATTATAGATTTATACAATTTCTAATTCAAGAAAATGTATTCATTTTGTGCATCGTTCAATCTTCATCATCCTTATAGCAAATAATATTGTCTAACATCATTAACCTGCAAAAAGTTTATGTTTGCAAGATTGAGCTCGACAGCCCAGCAAATTTAACAATCTATCATGTTTCACATAGCACACAATTCTATATGCACTACATTTCCTTTAATATGCATATCTGCATGCAACATATAGTCTTTACTAAATATATCCTACATGCATCAATAATTTCTTATAAAACATTAATTCATGCATTATACATTTCTAATTTATCAAGTTACATCATACAACATGTAATCACATATTGATTGAGTTCCACAACCCAATTAACTTAGTCATATTTTGACTTTTAACAATTCATAGAGCATAATATGTAATTTAACACATAACACATTCCATCCACAAACATAATAGAACTGAAAAACTTGCCTGCACCGTTGATTACCGCAACGCAATTTATAACGCTTTACCCGAAGACCTAATATTAATAATATAGATCTCCAATATTAGAATAATATCATCACAGTATATTACTGTTATATTTATATCCACATAATAACCTAAACACATTACCACATAACCCTTTCAGTCTTTACATCACATAAGACTAGGTATCAAGTCAAACTATTGCAGTCTGAGTTGAAACTGACACAATTCTATCATCCCGACGGTCTAGTCGGACTAATATCGAGTTTAAGTTCAATTAAACTCTGACTTACCAGTTAACAATTATCACAGATAATTTCTAACCAGACAAAACATTTTTCCTAGGCTCGTAATAACTTTCGGATAATTATTACCATTTATCAACATTTTTTTTAAATCCTTAAAACCGTATTTAAATCAATTAAATACCACATAATTCCTTAATCATTAATATTCATTTAATATAAAATATTAATGAAAATCATTACATAATATTATAATATAATTATAATATATCAAAGTATTTTTAATACCTTAAAATCACAATTATATGAATTTTAAACACTTAAATCCATTATCCGATAATTAATATTAATATTAAAATATTAATATTTTCATGCCAAAATATCAAAAGTTAATTTTTATAACTTAAAATATTTTTATAACACTTAAATCATTTTTATATGATTTTTAAATCATTAATTCTATTTTTCCTTAATTTATTTAATATATCTATTAAATAAACTAATTATCATTAATATTGATTAATTAATGAATTTCCTCACAAAATATTAAAAGTCATCAAAAATAACTTAAAATATTTTCTTATACCATAAAATAATTTTTCATGATTTTTCATGAATTAAAACTATTTTTTAATAATTTATTTAATATTATAATTAAATAAATAAATACCATTTATATTCCAAAAATATTAAATATTTTCAAAATATTACTCAAAATAGTTAAAACTATTTTTCATAATTTATTTTGTATTTTTAATAATTAAAAACCATTTTTTTCTAATTTTAAATTAATTTCCGGAAAAATAATAATAATCTGTCGCTAAAGGCCTATAGCGACACTTTCTGTCGCTATAGGTGTTCTTGAATGTTCTTGAGTGTTCTTGACAGACACCAAGTGGGTAGGTTTGAACGTGATTTAATCCATGCTACACTTAATTTCTGGTCTGCTAATGCTGATGGTTATGTAGTATAAGTGTAATATTACAATTATCAACCAAGATCCTAGCCAAAACACAACATAACAGCAAGATCTGGACTCTCGAAATGTCTGACAACTATGTTCTTCATTTTTTGGGTTTTCCAGAAAATGAAGAACAGACGAGGTACTAGTTTTCGATCCTTGTAACTTGCAGGATATGCTTTGTTTATGAGATCTAATGGTTTAGTCTTGTAGTACACATGCCAGGGTATAACATTATAACATAAAATTAGTCTAACAACATCACATACAAAAGATCTAGCTCGGTCAAAGTGGTAGTGCGAACTGTTCTTGAACATTTCTGGGTTTTCCAGAAATGTTCTTGAACAGCTTGGTCAACGATAGTTTGACCATTAATTTCTACAATTAGGATACGGATCTGAGTGATATAAAGGCATATATGCGTAACAACATCACATAACAACTTGACCATAGTAAGATCTGAGACGTTAAAAATGTTGTCAGACCTCTGAAAATTTTCTGGGTTACCTAGAATTTAACTTTTCGTGAGCGGTCAACGGTCTTTGACCGGTCATATCTCTTAGTCCATTCATGATCTGGTCGTGTTTCTTGATTCAGAGCACAGTAGACATGACATAGAACACATGTATAACATAAAACACAATAATCATCTAACAGAAAAAGATCTTGAGGCTCTGACATTCATTGTCAGACCTCAGCTTTAAAATTTTTCCAGATTTCTTAAAATGTCAAATCCGAGCACTTTGATGTTATGGGTTTGTTTTTTGACAACCCAGATCATCATTTGACACCTTAAAACACATATTTAACCAATCAATTACAACATCAAACATTAGATCATAAAATTTTAAGATTTAGGGTATTATACCTTTTATGCTTTAATTCTTGAATCTGATCCTTTGATCTGTTTCTGGTACACGTGGGGCTTGAATTGTGACTGATCTAACTTAGATTTTCGGAGGTTGAGAGAGAAGTAAGAGTTGGTGAGAGCAAGTTTGGCAAATAAGCAAAAATGTGTACATTTTCTCTCTCCCAATCTTTATATATTGCATAATGCATGTATGGTTGATGTTTGTTGTCAAAAAGGAGCCGAGTTGCTGAGATTTTGCACATGCTAGGCTAGGTTAGCTCTAGGGTTGTTGAACAACTTTTGATTTGCCAAGATTTGCAAGTTAGCTAAAATAATACATAAAAGGGCATTCTTGTCTTTTCCATTTATTTCTAGGATTTTCATGAGTTGCACACCCTTAGGGTTAGGGTTTGGATCATTGAGAGTTTAGGATTTGACCCTTAAATATTTAGCAACTTGAATTTCTAAGATTTTCTAATTAGAATTTAAAATAGAAAATCATGTTTTAAAAAAAATATAATTAGGGATTCTAATTATATTATAATTTCCTACTTACATTATGACTTTAACAAATTAGGATTAATATTTCCTAATTAACGTTGCTAATTTAGCAATTAAATCCACCACTGAACAATTAGGGTTTCTGACGGAACAATAAGGGTTCCAAAAATTAGAAATTAGGGTTTGTTAATTAATTAACCTTTACCCTAATTAATACTTAATTCATGGCACTAAAGCATTAAAATTCTCCGTTATATTCCCAGAATAGGGTTTCATTTTTTTCAGATTCTGAAATTAGGGTTTTCAGATCTGGTATTAGGGTTTTCAAACAATCAATTAAGATTTTAGATAATTCATTAGGGTTTTCCCTAATTAATTCAATATTAATGACGTTTAACCTTGTTCATTGCATTCCCAATCTAGGGTTTTCAATATCCGAATTAGGGTTTCGGACTCCCGGAACTGAAACTAGGGTTTCCAGAACCGATTTCTAGGGTTTCTTATTAGACCTTAGGGTTTTCTAACTGAACGCTGACGTTCTTAATATAAACTTAGGGTTTGTTACAGATATAAATTATCTGATTAACCCATGACCCTTAACCACATTCTGAACACATCATTAACCATAAACACAGAACATAATCACATAAATCCTTCACCGAATTTTGAAATCATCAAAATTTTATCCTAATATCACCAAACGCATACACTTATTTTCTGTCTAGATCTATTATTTGACCTTAAATCAATCATTTAAGATTTTCATAAATTGTCTAATTTCTCGGGTTGTCGCAGGCATGATCTGATTTAAATAAAAAAAATCTTATATTAATTCTCACATAATCGCATATTTATTCAAATAGCATATAGTACATTTAGTACTTCAAATATTACTATCCCTTTTTAAATCATATCAGGATTAACAACACAACTTTACACAAAAAGTTTTTATTCTCCATTTTCACATTACTATATCTAGTTCATCAAACTTACCACACTTAGGAGTTCAGTAACTTGTCACAATTATATGAGTGTATGAACTTATCCTAGTCAGCCCTTTGGCGTCCATTCGCTGAGGGGTTCAAAACATTTCATATAATTATGAGTCATGAACATACCATAAGTATGAGTTCTAAGAACACGCAAATTTATTTTAATCTTATATTCATATAGAAAATAAAGATTTCATTCATACAAACATATCATTGCATTTATATTCATGCAAATATTACATAGTACTTTTCAGTACACTACCCATACAACTATAAATAGGTACTATCCCTTTGTGACAAAAGTCGGGATTCATTACTACAACTTTACACAAAAACTGAAGTCATACAAAAGTTATCTCCTATTCCTACCAAAGAAAATATTATACTCCAAATGATTATACTCCTCACACTTGATCTTTCTTCCTTTTAGGACAATTCTTAACCCTATGACTCGTTCCACCACATGCAAAACATCCTCCTTTCTTTGGTTTAGGACAATTTGGAGATAGATGTCCTTCCTGACCACAATTATAACACACATTCTGACCCCACATACATTCTCCCAAATGGCTCTTTCCACACTTGCCACATGCTTGCTTCTTCTTCGAGCTTGACTTTTCTGAATTAGGGCTATCGTTGTCCCTCTTCCTTTTTTTTCTTGTCCTTCTTGCTGGTCCCTTCAGATGATCCACCACCTTCCGCTTTCATTCTGTCTACCTGCGCCTTGAGTTCGTTCCTTTCTTCAGTCATTTCGCATAACGCTCGTTCTGTCTTCCATAGCTTCTCCAAGAGAAACGCCTTACTCCGGAGTTCTTGAACTTCTGCAACTAGTTGATCTTGTTCTTCAACTGTAGTCTTATTCTTTATCTCTACCATAGCTGGCTCAGACTCTACCTCCTCATCTCCACTCAGATACATCTCGGGATAATCGTCATGATCGCTCCCCAGATTAACCATAGGTTCATCTTCTTCCACCTTATCAACCGATTCACTTTGCGCTGGCACCTCGGCTTCTGGCATTGGTGCAACAGCCGCTAGCATCTCCATACTCATTTGATCTTCTCCAGACATCCTACAATCAATTTAAATAACTTGATTAGTACTTCATTAGTACAAACTTCTCACACTATGTGTCCCCATTTCTCACTATCGTTGCACTTCGGCAATCTCTCACTTAGTACTCTAAATGAGTATTCTCTATCTCGCTTATAGTTATAATCCTAGGTCTTTCCCCACCCCACTTAAGGTTTATAACCTACAGCTTTGATACCAACCTGTGACACCCCTAAATCCGGGTTACCTGACCCCCGAATTTGGTGTTCACGATTCACACTATAATATCATTTAACTACCCATTCATATATAAATAGGAATATATAAATCATTAACATAAGTTGTTAATACATAAGTCCCAGGTTTTCTAACCTTAAATTACAAACATACCCCTTAGATAAACAAAAAGGGTTTACAATACAACATAATAATAATAATGTTCTTTATAACTACTCCAGCATCTTGCCTTTGCCTTTGTTCTTCTTTGACCCGCTGGCCTCTTCGTTACTAGCTGAAATGTTTTATTTATAGCAAGGGTGAGCAACAAATTTGCCCCGCAAGTTAAGATATACAATAAATGTATAAGTATTAGAATAATAGACTATCTATTTTGATAGAATGAAACCAAAGTTCGGGGAACTTTGAATTAGATGAACAAATCGTTAATCAATAACAAGGCTTCTCCTTTTTTATGCAACACCATAATTTGATAATGAAAGAGTACAACGCTTTCAAAGTTCTACAAGAATCAATTCTACACAATAACAAAGTGGAATAATTTCCAGATTTATACTGAGCGATCACACAAGATCTTTGAACTTATTTTTCTCGGGTATCCATCAAAGATTTACTTTGATATATACCAGGAGTATCAGATAACCATAAAGATTAAATCATACCCCTCTGCAAGTACTTAGAGCCGGCCAACTCCTTGTACCCTATATTATGCATAATACTCAAAACGCGCGCGAAGGTCGAATTCACGACCAACAAAATGTTCCCTTTATATAAAAGGTTGTTCTTCTCAGTTTTAGAATCAAGATTTTGATTTTACAACGAAATACTGTGATTTCAAATTCTATTTACTTATCGATCTTGCCGAAATAATTGGCATCGATTCTACCAATAACAATTGAATTATTTTCTTGAATTTATCAAGTTCTAACAAATGTTTGTCTAACCAGAATAATTAGCTAAGACATTTCTCAACACAATTTGACAATGAACAGGAATTATCTGTACTGTCAATTCTAACTTCTACAGATTTGAATATTCAACAACAGTAATTCTACGAATATATATTTTTGAATCAGTAATTCAATTTGAATTATTAAGCATGCACTAACTGCGAATAATCAATAATAACTTCCCTGGATGTGGTGTAATTAACAATAATTAACCACTATAATAATTGAATGAAATATAACTCAAGGTTGAGTTAGGAAACTTGCCTCTTCCGCTGACTACAGCTACACAATACACTTATCTGTTTTCGAAAGACCTATAACCAATAATGTCGGTCTCACAATTAGTACAAACATTTATAACACAACACTGTATTTTACAGTCAAGCTTCTCCTAGGCACATTACCACATAGTCACATTAGTGTTTATAACCTATATAAACACTTATCAAGTCTAACTATTTCGGTCTGGTTGGATTTCGGTCCATTCTCGGTGTTCTGGTCACACTATCCGATAATTAACACATTGATTGTCAATTAAACTTGGTCTCTAAGCTTCAATATTATTTTAGATAAGTCAAATATCGTTTATAATATTTTCCGGAAGCTTTTAATAATTTATAAACACTTATTATAATTTATAATAATTTCTCAAACACTTAAATCATTTTTAAATGATTTAATTATCAAATAATCTTATCATTATTAATATTTAATAATATAAAAATATTAATAACATACTTGTCAAAATATTAAAGTTATTATTAATAACTTAAAATATTTTTAAATCATCAATATTCTACTTAAATGATTTTTAAAATATTTAAAATCATTTTTAAAACATCACCATTAATATATAAATATTAATGAAATTATTATCTAAATATTAAAAGTCATAATTTATAACTTAAAATATTTTTAAACTATTTTTCTCATTTTTAAATCAATAAAATCATTTTTAATTCATTTATTTAATATAATAATTAAATAAATCAAATATCATTAATATTACTTTATTAATGAAAATTCTCCAAAAATATTGAAAATTATATTTTATAATTTAAAATATTTTTTAACACTTTATTCTAAATTAAAAATGATTTTTAAATCACTTAAATCATTTTTATCTTATTTATTTAATTTAATAATCAAATAAATATAATATCATTAATATTAAATTATTAATGAAAATTCTCCAAAAATATTAAAAGTTACATTTTATAACTCAAAATATTTTTAAATATATTTTTCTTATTTAAAATGATTTTTCATAATACTAAATCATTTTTCTCTAATTTATTTAATAAACTAATTAAATAAATTAAATACCTTTATATTTAAATAATTATAAATATTAAAGAAAAATATTCCAATTGGTCAAAAATTATTTTTCATAATTTAAAATAATTTTTAAAACTATTTTTGGTAATTTTTAGAATTTATTTCTTTTTTAATTAATTTTTAGAATATTTAGAAATTAGAAAATAAATAATCCGTCGCTGTTGGTGTTCTTGAGCCCAAGAACACTGACAGACGGCTTAACAAGTGGTCAACTTTGACCGGCTTTAATTCACAGCAAAAATGGTTTCTGGACAATATTGAACTTTGAGCATGTAGCCAATATACAATACTACAACACACAATCAACATCTCGATCAAACAATAACAATACTGCAAGATCTAAAGCTTCAAAGTAGTTGTGAAACTTATTCTGGGTTTCCAGAATCCCAAACAGATTCGAGTAGGTACTTTCATGCTCGATTATCTATGCGTTCTGGTAATGATTTATGCTAGTTTATGGTTTAAATCCCTAGTCCATGTGTCAAGGAACAATACTACACCAACAAATCGTTCTAAACACAAACAAATCATAATCTATAAAACGGCCAAGGTATGTCAGACGGCTTGCTCTTCAAATTTCTAGAAATTTCCAGAAATGTCAAAACTGAACGAGTAGCTCACTTTGACCATTTATTTTGCTCAATATATTATCGTTTTAAGAGATCTAAAAACTCAAATATATAAAACACATAACCAGCTACAAAATTGTTACAACAACAACATCAAATCATTTAAAACCAGACAGATCCGGACCTTAGAACTTACTGTCAGACTCTGTTTATCACGTTCTGGGTTACCCAGAATATACTCGGTCATGCCCGATCAACGGGTTTTGACCGATTATATCTTCGAATCCAGACATCTAATGACCCTGATTTCTTTTGTAGCTTAATGACAACATACCAGGCTACAAATTCAAAACTTAAAACAACACATATCATATACTAGCAAGGATCTGTGGCGACTGACATTACTTGTCAGACCACATTTTAAACTCAAGAACAGTTTTGAAAAACTTCGAGTTTTATCAACTTTGATGCTATGGATCTATGATAGATATAGATCATTGAAAAACATTATCTAGCAAAGATTCAAACACATAAACACAAATATTTCTTAAGCATACAAGATCAAAAATTAAAATTAGGGTTATACCTTTCTTGCTCCAATCCTTGATCTTAGCTCTCCAATCTGATATTGGTGATTTAGAGAGGTATTTTATTACTGATCTACTTGTATAATTTGGAGCTTCTAGAGAGAGGGAGTTGATGAGAGCAAAATAGAAAATGGCAAGTTTTATGATTTTTTCTCTCTCCCAAATCTTTTATATAATTTAGATACATTGTATACAAGCATGCTAGGTGTCAATTGGATCAGATTTGCTGAGATTTGGAGTCACAAAGTCAAGAGAGTTGGTCACCTAATAAAGGTTTTGCAATTTCCTTACAAGTTAGCTTAATAAAGAAACTAAAAAGGGTATTTCAGTAACTTTTAAAATGAATTTAATGGCAATCTTGGCAAATGCACAAACCCTTAGGGTTTAGGGTTTGGATTAAGGTTTAGGGTTTGAACCTTTTAGGTTTTAAAATTCTAATTCCCAGAAATTTCAAATTTAGGGTTCACAAATTAGAAAATAAAATTCCTAAAATGCAATTAGGTTTTCTAAATAGAAAAAATTAATATACAAAAATATAAATAAATCTTTCTAATCATATTTAAGTTTATTGAACCCATAGGCTTGTCAATTAGTATTAGGGTTTATAATTCCCGGTTTTGAAATTAGGGTTTCTCGGCGTACAATTAGGGTTTCTAACAGCACATTAGTGTTTCTAATCCTGAGATTAGGTTTTCTAATCTCTTATTAGGTTTTATTAATATTAAACTTTATCCGATCAAACACATACATATTAATATAATTATTTTAATTATATTTTCTATCGAATCCCGTTTCAAAAATTAGGGTTAGGGTTTCTATTCTCCGTTAAGCACAACTCTACTCTAATTTTATTAGTCAATACATAAATTGACCCTCTCGATACATGTATCATAGAAACTTGTCACAAATTTGATAATTAATAATCATATTAATAAAAAAGAATTATTCGCAAATTTTGGATTATTCGAAATCCTGGGTTATCACATGAGTTATCTTCCAAGGTCATCTCCAAAAGATGAATCTTCCCTCCTGCAATGTTAGTAACAGGTGTGCAAAAAATCTCGAGTGTCTACAATAGTACTTCGGGAATAGTAACCCCGTGAATAGTACTCCGGCATAAAAAGTTAAAACTTATCAAGAATGCTCAGAATAATATTTCTATGAAAAGATATTGGATGAAGTGCAAATATCAAGAATATTCTACTAATTTCATGGAGTATAGAAGCCAAAACTTTAACAAAATGAGTGTAAAATTCGAAATTTGAAACGAAATAATATTACTTACATACTACAGAGTATGGAAGAAAATATTATTTCATGCGAATATTGAAAAAAAATAACATCCCTTGCAACTGTTGAACGAAAATAAAATTCTTTATGAATATTAAACGAAGACAATATCCCTACGAATATTGAACGAAAATAATATTCATTACGAATATTGAACGAAATAAAAAAAATTCGAATACGAAAAATAATATTTTAAGTGAATATGAAATAAATAATACCACTTACCTCAAAAAAATAGTATTCCAACTGGTATAACAGATATATTTTTGAAGAAAACTTTCACTGTTTTCTAAGCTCAAAGCTTCATAAAACTCTAAAGAAATACGCTCAATATTATAGAAGAAGTATTCTCTGATTCTGGTGTGATTTTTAATTCTAACTAAGCATCCTATTTATAGGAGAATGGAAAGGATACTATTTGAATTTTTCTCACGGGCGCACAGAAGAAATCAGACAAATTCAATTCACGGGCAAAAATTTTATTTTGATTTTACTATGTAAACACTATGTAGGTACTATGAAAATACTATGCATAATAAAATATAATATATTCTATTTTTCATAAAAAATAAAACTAATATAATATATATAAATAATAGTTCCTTACCTTTACGGTAAGGATATATATACGCCTTTCCCTCCCACACACTCCACCACACAATTCATACACACATATTATTCTACACACACACATATTCCCTTCTGCCCAAGGCATCTCCCCCACCCTTTTTTCATTCCATCACATATACACACATACTTCCCTTTTTTTTTCTATCGGGTATCCTCCACCACCCACCACATTAATATTACAAACACACACACACACACACACACACATCACTATCACACACTCATCTTACACTCCCACACCCATATCACTATCACACACACATATATCACTATCACACACACACACACACTTTCTCTTCTTTTTTCTTCCCACCACCACATTTCTTTTACCTATCACTTTCACTCCTTTTCCACCACTTTCCACTCATACACATATTATATATATATATATTCCACCCACCACACATATCACATACTTTTATATATATATATTCCCTCCCCTTTACGTATACTTTTCCCCCACCCATTTCCAAAATCATTTCTTCCACACGTGAGCCCCACATGTGGCCCTCACCTTTATTATAAAAAATAAATTTCTACCGATTATTTTGAAAAATGGGTAAATTAGAGTCCAAATAATAAGCAAAATTTACAGCAAATACTTCATAAAAATTCACTCAATATTTTTAATAACATTTATTCATCATTATTATAACTCGCAATATTAACAACCAGTTTGTTCCTAGAAAAGAGGGGGCTTTCTGATAAGGATTTCTCCCTATTGGCGCGCAATTAGGTGACAAAACCTCTTTCCTCGACAGAACTTTCTAAACATTGTTAATTATGCAGATAATAATACGAATAACTTGTCATCTCAATTATTGATTTAATAATATATAAAATATTGACAATAATTGAATCAAATAACGTTAGATACTATGCAGCAATTACTGTAGCAATAATTGAACAAATTAAACTAAGTGACTTCTTAAGTAAGCATCAATAATCAATATCGTGTGCTACTATGCAACCATGCGTATTATTGTACTTTTATTACCAAGTATTTTAACAGTTAATGGTAAAACTTTTGCCGTTTTTTTATAAAAAGATATTTCTGTCATTTTCTCATTCCGACAATAATTCTGTTGTGGGGCCCACCAATAATTGCATCATTATACGAATATTCCCTGTTAAAACGAATATTCACCGACCAATCAAATATTTTATAACAACTTACATACTTTTCAAAATTTGTGAATACTACCCACAACTATAATATTATATCAAATCCACACCTTAATATTTAAAAAAAAATATTTTGAGAAATTAAATCTTTATTCATAAAATTTGGGGTCTTACAACCTCCCCTTATTATGAAATTTTTCCCTTAAAAATTTACGTACGTACCTGGTATGCCGAAGAGGTGAGGATACCTTGTTTAGATTCTAACTCTTGAGGTATAACCTTTAAGCGTAGAATATATTCCTTCTTATCCAACATTTTAACAGGTATCTCCTCATACGTTAAATCTTCTGCTATCTCGTCTAGTTCTAATTAAATAATGTGGTTCAAGTCGTCCATGTATTTACGTAACATCGATACGTGAAAAACGTTATGAACACGCGACATACTTGGAGGTAAAGCGAGTCTATAGGCCACAGTTCCTACTTGATTGAGGATTTCAAATAAGCCAATAAAATTGAGGCTTAAGATTTCCTCTCTTCATCAATTCATGCTTCTAGAATAATGCATTCTTCCACCTTCTTCTTCACATTCATCAGTTCTGAGTATGTAGTTTGAACGACTTTTATTGATTAAAGTCAATTTTAATCTTATATTCACTATCTTCACCTAGGTTCTTGGAGTCTTTAACTCTATCTCTATCTTTTGTACGTCGTATAAAATAGGTCTTTGTGTTAACAACTTCGCACTCGTAACTGTATATGATCTTTTACTCAATGCGTTAGCTACCACATTTGCTTTTTTAAGATGGTATTGAATGGTATTATCATAACCTTCAACAACTCGAGTCAACGTGTTTGGCGCATGTTACGTTTGTTTTGGGTGAAGAAATATTTGAGGGTTTTAGAAATGGGTTTTGTACTGGGGTCAATACAAAATTCGATTTCACGCTCTGGGGGGTAGGCTAGGAAGTCTTCAGGGAATACGTCAGGAAATTTATTAACTATAGAAATATTATTCAAAATTGTGACTCTTATCCAAGACTTGGATAGCACGTCACATTGATACTTATCAACTTGCCACCGTTATTCACAGCTTCCCCTACGGAAAGTCTTGCTTCGGTGCATTCCAAGACTTGGAAGTCACCAGCGAAAGGTTTGGGGCTCTTTCCTTATGGCTTAATATGACAATGATTAACTTTAGTGGTTTGGTTACTTGAATTCGCATAAAAGGTTGGTTAGGAAGGCTAACAACCTTACGAAAACAATCAATTTTAGCATGATGAGTAGTTAACCGTCGATTCCTAAAATCACTTCCAAGACAAGTATTTTCAAAGAGATAAGATCAACATGTAACGTGAGGGTGCCGATTTGAATCAAACAAGATTTATAAATAGTGGATGTAATGAAGGTTTCTCCCAACAGAGTTTCAACAAATAAGTCAAAGTCTAATTTATCTGGGGCCAAGTTCACACGTTGAACACAACTAGGTGAAATAAAAGAGTGAGTAGAACTAGTATCTAACAAGGTATAGACTTCTTAAGAATTTATGATTAACTTACCCGTGATTACTTCATTCGGGTTCCTCGACAAACGCTCTCACTTAAAAAAATAGCTATAAAGTATTATGAAACATTGACTAGCACTTATCATTTCATAACAACAATTCCGAATTATATATAATAGCTTAGGAATTCTGAACCGGTCAAAAGACCATGAACATACTCTTTTCGTTTTCATACATGAAAAGGACATCTCAACACTAATGTAGTACATCCAATATTTCTTACTAGCACTTTTAGTTGATCAGCCTATAGTACTCTATGTTGATTAACACTCATCCGTTAAACGTATTTATATTTAAGTTTTGGCAACCTCACGTGCCCATCGAACAATCGATGAAAAATACATTTATTTATTTATATACAAACTTACCTTGAATATGTACCAAATACTTGGCATATGATAGCATTAACAGTTCTATATCGAAAGACTTGTAAACAAATCAATCTAACTCTTAAGAATAATCTAGCCGAGTTAAAACTGGCATCGCCCCTTTCGTAAAATAATTCATGCATCTCATAACATGAATCACAGAAAACTTGGCTTACACGAAAGTTAGACAAGCGTTAAGAGAACTTGCCTTCAAGCGTCTTTGAATACAATATTCAATAGTTCTCAGTCTTTACAAAATCTACATGATATATTCACATAGCACACTGTAATTAGCTACCAAATAATCTAATCACATTGTTATTACCAACTTCTTTCTCTTCTATGTCTTAATTGAATTTATTTCATTAATAATGTCAATTCGACTTACTACCCTTCATTACGGCTTATTAATGTTTGTATATTACTAACCGAGACTCAATCATCATTGGTGAAGTACCAACGTTGAATACAATTTACTTTCTTACTCTTTACATTCTTTGTTTAATCACTATTAAACCATACTTAATTTCCTAACTTTATCACTATATAAGTGATTTAAAATTGATCTTTACATTGTATATTAAGTACATACATGTTGTACTATTCGTTTCCAATCAATTAGGAATGCAAACCTAACTTGTCTATCAAAATCTTACTACTGCCACTGCGACGCCAGATACTAGAACACCACTGGTGCTGCGGAGCGAGTTAGTAGTGGCTAAAGTCCTGTGTCGGCGTTGCAGCGCGAGATTTAAGCATACTAGTGGTGCTGCGGTTCCACTCTTCTATAACTAATTTCCCTATTCCAGGCGTTGCGGCTTGACATTTAACACTGGGGTTGGCTTTGACAGTTTGGTTTTTCTACAAAATTCTTGGGCTCATAACTTTTTCTTTTTACATCCAAATTGGCTCATTCAAAAGCTAATAGCTCACAAATCACATACTCTAAATGTTCATGCAAGAATTTTATATTTTCGAATCCGTTAACTCGGAATTCCCCTTTTAGTTCATTATCGAGCGTTTGTTTATCATTCGTGAGCGTTCATAGCTCGTTTTCTTTGTTCTAAGTCAGAATTCGACGATTCATGAGTCCACAACTCTTGAATACCTTATCTCATGTAATGCCATCAAAAACCAAAGTTTCCAAGTTACACGACAACTTTCGACTACTAATTCGAGATTTCTACGTTTTCAACGTTTAACGTCGAATCTTAGAAATTTCGCCATAACTTCATTACTCGTGTTCTATACGCCAAATCAAATGGAACAACTCCATTGATTCATTATCTACATCCTAACCATGAAATATGCACATACCCTAACAATGATGGTTTTTAATTTGTCCATCAACAATCAAGTTAATGTTCAAAGGTTTCTTCGGTTTAAACTTACGTAACTACTTATGATTTCTACTTAAACATGAGTTATCAATGATTTAATCATTAATAGACATCCTAATACCTCCTAAAGAGACATGCTCCACCAATCTATGATTCTCTACGAAAAATAAATCAAAAAGATCGAAGACCAACATTTATGAAATATTACCTTTTCATTCTTCGCGTTCTTGCTAAAAACTCTTATGATTTGCTTCAAAATAGCTTGATTACTTATTTCTAGATCTTTCACTCTCTCAATAAATGTTGTCTAATGTATGTAAAGTAACAAATGAACTAGCCAAGATTTCTTTTATAGGAATTTCCAATAGAGGGTATTATGGTCATTAGGCCACTTCCTTACTATTCACCACCTCCTTAGCAACTTAGCCACCAAGTAATGGCTTTACTTGGGCTCCAAGTGACCGGCCCATATGACTTGTGGGTCCCCCATGGGTTGCCCCATGGGTTTTACCCATTCGGTGACCCATCGGTTCGATCTGCGGTTCGGTTTCTTGGATCGGTCTTGATTTAACCTAACATTGGGCCTTAACTTCGGCTTGATTATACAATTCATTGGGCTTGATATAATCCAAGTCCAATTCGATTCAACAAAGTCCATAAACTCAAAGTCCATTAAGACTAATCGTATTTTACGCGTTCAATTCTCGTATTCTCTTCATTTAGTATTCATATGATATTAGTATTATACGGCATAATATTCTTCATACTATACTCGTAATCTAACTAGTATCAGACTCGTATATTGTACGTATAATAACCCTAATCATTATACACATTACATTTCCTTCTCGGAAATCACTTTCCCTAACCCCTTAGGTTTTAAGTCCGCAGGCAAAAACTTCGTTTGCCATAACTGAAATATTATTGGATATTCCATCTCATCTTAGAATTCTATTATTACGCGTTTCTCATAATTTCAAACCTAATTCCTGAGTAGAAATTGATGAATAGTGTTTTTACGAAAATTTCTCGAAAAACTTTTATTTTTGTCTTAGAAATTAAAAATAATTAATTTTAGAACACAGCCAGAATCCTAACCACATCCGCATATTTTAGGTCATAGAACGACCTTCAAATAGCTTACTCACATAAATAATCAATTAAATTCATTTAATCTACATAATCAAATAAAAATTTAATTGATTTAAAAATCCAATTTTCTCAAGTGTTACATTCTCCCCCCCCCCATAAGGATTCTGTCCCCAGAATCTCGCTATAATTACATAAACAAATGAGGAAAATTTTCCTTCATTTTACTTTCGAGTTCCCACGTTGCTTCTTTGGCATTGTAGTTCCTCCAAATTACCTTCACCGAAGGTATTATCTTATTTCTTAAGACTTGTTCCTTCTTATCAACAATTTGAACCGGAAGTTCTTTATACGTTAAGTCTTTCTCTATCTGAATAGAATCATACTCTATTACGTGTTTATAGTTCGATTTATAGGAACGCAACACTGACACGTGAAACACATTGTGTATACGTTCCATTTCTGTAGGTAGAGCTACTTCATAAGCTACCTCTCCTACCCTTCTTAAAATTTTAAAAGGTCCTACAAACCTTGGACTTAACTTCCCTTTCTTCCCAAAACGTATCTTTCCTTTTCAAGGCGATACTTTCAGAAAGACATATGAACTTACTTCAAATTCCCTCTTCTCTCGATGAGGATCTGCATACTTCTTCTACCTATCTTGAGCCACAACCAATAGAGTACGTAATAACTTTACCATGTCCACCGTCTGTTGTACCATCTCAGGTCCTAACATTCGACGTTCACCTACTTCATCCCAATAAAGTGGAGTTTTGCACTTCCTACCATACAACGCTTCATAAGGCAACATGCCTATACTAGCGTGAAAACTATTATTGTACGCAAATTCCACCAAAGGTAGATGTTCATCCCAACTCCCCTTGAAATCCATAACGCAAGATCTTAATATATCTTCTAGTGTTTGAGTTGTCCGTTCACTTTGTCCATCAGTTTGAGGATGATACACCGTACTCAATCTCAACTGCGTTCCGATTTGCTCTTGCAAACTCCTCCAAAAGTTCGATGTGAATCGTGGATCACGATCTGACACAATCAAAATAGGTACTCCATGTCTTGAAATAATTTCTTGGACATACAGTTTAGCTAATTGTTCTAGGTTATACCTAACTTCTATTGGTAGAAAGTGAGCCGATTTCGTCAACTGATCCACTATTACCCAAATAGCATCGTATCCTTTCTTGGTTGTTGGAAGTCCTATCACAAAATCCATTTTGATATGCTCATATTTCCACTCTGGAATTTCTAATGATTGCAACAACCCACTTGGTCATTGGTGTTTAGCCTTAACTTTTTGACAAGTTAAGCACTTACTAACATATTCTACTATCTCCCTTTTCATGTTTGGCCACCAAAAGTTCTGTCAAATGTCTTGATACATCTTTGTACTACCGAGATGTATCGAGTACCTCAAACTATGCGCCTCACTCATTATCTATTGTTTTAACTCCGAATTAGAACCCAAATTCTTCCTTCAAAACGAAGCAATCCCTCCTTATCAAGGTTATACTTAGTTTTCTCTTCATCTTCCATCCTCTTCCTCATTCGCTCGCATTCCTTGTTGCCTAATTACACTTCCTTAACTCGTTCCACTATGGTCGGTTGAGTCTCCATTGAGAATAACATCTCTACTGCTTCATCTGGTAATTTAACTTCTAACTCCATTCTCGTCATCTCTGTTACTAACTCATTCTGAGTCGTTAACATTGACAACTTTTCTCTACCCTTCTTATTTAGCGCATCAGCTACAACATTTGCTTTCCCCAGATGATATAAGATATCAAAATCGTAATCTTTTATCAACTATAACCATCTTCTCTGCCTCATATTCAACTCCTTCTGTGTGAAGATATATTTTAGACTTTTATGGTCCATGTATATCTCACACTTCTCACCGTATAAATAATGTCTCCATATTTTTAAGGCAAAAACTATAGCTGCCAATTCTAAGTCATGAGTAGGATAAGCCTTCCCATAATCCTTCAACTGACATGACGCATGCGCAATGACCTTGCCATGCTGCATGAGCACACAACCTAGTCCTTTATGCCAAACATCGCTATAAACTATAAAATTTCATGTATAATCTGGCAAAGACAATACAGGTGCCTCACTTAACCTCCTTTTTAGTTCTTGGAAACTATGTTAGGTTTGTAATATTCATGAACGCAATCAAATTGAAAAAATAATGCGGAAACGTGTAAAATCAGAGTTTAAAATTTTACAAACCATAAACCCGGATCACCCTTTATGCACAATTATTAATTAAACGAAAAAGAAAGAATAAGAACCATAACCTTGAAGATCCGAGCTTCCTCAGGTACAAGTTCACCTCCAATCCTTTTCGCGTTCAACTTGAATCCACCGGGTTTGGTCCCTTCCTTTGATCAACGTTAGCCACCCAAGTGTTTGGCCTCTAGAGGTGATCCACCAAGGAAGAAGAAGAATTCAAGAAGATGGGTTGTTGGCTAAACCCTAGTTTTTCTATCTCTATAGAAAAAGGCGTACTCTCCCAACTATTGGAATTACGTATTCTAATAATACGTCAACCTCCCTCACCCATAATAAGACTCCTCTTATTTATAGATGTGGACAACCCATCCTTAACAATTAAGGAATTGGGTTTTATTTTAATTAATTAAACTCCTTTAATTAATTAGGCTCCTAATCTTATTAGGAATAATTAATTAACCTTTTAATTAATTAAGCTCCCTAATCTTATTAGGGATAATTAATTAAACTCTTTTAATTAATTTAACCTCCTAATCTTATTAGGAATAAATGAGAGTACTTATATTAAATTAATTCCTGAACTCTTTTAGAAATTAAAATAATAATAATTGTAATAATATTAATAAGACTCCTCTTATTAATTTATATTTAATATTTCTAAAATATTAAATAATAAATATTAAGCTATTTAATTTATTCTGTCACCATAGATTAAATTAAATATACTTAACATATTATTACGATTATGCCATTAACTTCTTAAATAATTATTCTTCCTTTTATGGTGTGACCCTTTAGGTTCTCCATATTAAACCGGTTGTGAATAAATCAATTAGAACAATTCTAATCTTATTTAAATAAATAAATTAAACTAATAATTTATTTAAATAAATAATATTTATTCTACAATAGGGATAAGCCTCCCTAGCGATCAACGACTTTCCAGATAATATAGATTTCAACATTAATCATAAAAGAACCTTTGAGTAAATAGTTACCGTACAATTCAATCCTTCTACCATACAATGTCCCAATTAAATATAAGACATGGAATTACTGTCAAGTCTTATTTTATTTAATTATATGTATTTCGATTCTTAAATGCACAATACCAAATAATGCAAATTAGAAACTCCTTTCTAATTTCATTCCGCCTTGGCCAAGGACTACTGGTTGTCATTTATCGAATCACATAGGACATTTCTCTTCTTTTACTAGAAGTGGTAGATTCTTTATTGATCATACATTATCTCCATGTACAACTTATTATACCCAAGCATACCCTTTGATATACCCTAAGGGTCTTAAGGAATAAGTCAAAGTATAACTCATCATACACAAGATACTATGATGATCTCAAGTCCAAGGATCACTTGTACTACTATCACTACAGGAATTCCTATTGACATGCAAGTAAAACTCCATTAGGTATTCCTTAGCGAGTCACGTTCAGTGAACTTATTCTCTAATAAGCACCTACATACTTGCTTTAGTGTCTCCACACAAATGATCATGAGATCAATCATCCTCATCCAATGAGCAAGCAACGTATGTACCAATCTATCCGGATTCACTAATCCCCAATTTAGTAATCCAACGATTGGGAACTATTTTAGTTTTAAGCTTTCTAAGAATTTAGATCTCATTAGAATGATCATCATCATTATTCTAAAAGCATTGTTTAAAACTATGGGTTTATCACATATTATAAAACAGCATCATGTAGATAATTAAAAGCCTTTAATAAATTAATACTTTTTATTAATAAATGAATAAGATTGTTACAAAGTATATGCTTTATCATCAAACATGATTGGCTTGTGTGCATATTACTTTCAATCTCCCACTTGCACTAAAGCCAATCGTCATGGTATCTCATACTCTTCTTCTCTAAGTGACGATTATCCTGCTGTTGGATAAGCTTTAGTTAATGGATATGTAATGTTGTTCTTGAGAGTCCACTATCTCTATAGTGATTTCCCATCTTTCAATGATTCCTATAATCAAATGAAAGTGCCACAACACATGTTTGGATCCAAGATGAGACTTAGGAACTATTCCTAGTTCTGTAATGAACTTTTCATCCAAACAATTAACTTGTAGCTTCATTTATAGCAATATACTTTGTCTTTATCACTAAACCAACAACTCTTTGTTGTTTGGAACCTTTCCAATTCACTGCACCACCGTTCAAGGTAACCCTTTACCTTAAAGTGGATTTTCTGTCGTCTTGGTCTGTCTGAAAAACTTGAGTATGTTAAGCCCTCTAGTTTTAATTCAGACCCACCATGTATATGATTACATCTTTAGTGCCGGTTAAGTACGTTAAGATGTTTTTCACTGTCTCACAGTGAACTTCTCCAGGATATGACTGATCAACATAAGGTCTCGTATATTTCATTGCATACATGATAGTTACTCATGTGATCTCTCTTTTGCAGTCTTTGGGGACTATTAAGTGAGATACATTCCAGGGCTCATCAACATGAGATATCTCTTGGAGTTTGCCATGCTAAACGACTTTAGCATCAAATGAATATACGTTCCTTGGGTTAAGCCGAGTATCCTTTTAAATCTATCTATATAGATTTGCATCCCCAATTAAGATACTCTTCCCAAATCATTCATGGAGGAATGTTTAGACAACTTTATCTTTATTGATTTTAGCATTGACATATCATTCCTTATCCGTAGTATATCAACATATAATACTAGGAATGTCACGACACTCCCACTGACCCTTTTGTACACACTAGGTTCATTCTTATTTTTGATAAAATCAAACTCTTTTGATTATCATATCAAAAACGAATGTTCCATTTTTGAGAAGATTATTTCAATCCATTTCTCTGAGTGTCTACAACTCTTACCTCATCGTATATAACTGGATCATCATCTTCTATGATACGTACCTCATCATCATCATCCATGATGAATCCATACCTCCTAGGTATCTTCGGTACTATTCCAGATTTACGATTCGGTTGTAGTACAATAGGTCTATCTATAGGTTCCTCTTATTTGACTTGTAGTGTTTTGTGGTTCTTGAACTTTTCAAGATGTATTATCCTCCCACTAGCCCCTTCAATGATAAACACCTTTATCTTAGAAGGTAACATGTTTCTCAACAAACACCTTTTGCTAAGTAGGATTATAGAATATATGCCCTAAACTTACTTTAGGATGTCCCACAAATTGACACTTATCAAATCTTGTCCCAAGCTTATCCTTTGAAACCTTTTTCACATAAGTTGGACAACCCCTTATCTTAACATACTTAAGATTAGGAATCCTCCCTGTCCATAACGTTTATGGAGTCTTGGAGCTAGATTTTGAGGTTACCTTTTCCGTAGATATGCAGCCATTTCTAGGACATGATCCTAGAAGGATACTGGAATGTCGGTAAAATCATTATGGACCGCACCATGTCCAACAAGGTACAATTTTTCCTTTCAGATATATCAATCAATTATTGTGTATCAGGAGGCGTCCATTGTGAGAAAACCATTTGAGATGATTTAAAACCTCATTGCACAAGTATTGCTTCCTTGATCCGATCAAAGAATCCCAATACTTTGCCATGTTGTTTCACTTCTGAATTCTTTGAACCTTTCAAATAATTCACACTTGTATTTCAACAAATACACACATTCAACTCTTTGAATGATCATCTCCTTTTCTTATACTAGTTTGTTCAATTCGTAAAATTATTTTCACGTAAGTCAAGTATACAAAATCCATTAAGTAATATTCCAGTTCTATACAAAACATTATTATTATAGATAGAACAACAATTGTTCTTAAATATGATACCAAAGATTTCATTGTCCAACAATAAAATGGAAATAATGTTTCCAACGAGAACTGGAATACAATAACAACTTATTGACTTAATAGACTTGCCCATAGGCATTGCTAAACTATAAGTTCCTATGGCTAATGCAGCAACCTTTGCTTCATTTTCCACACATAGGTTTACTTATATTTGTTTAGCTTTCTACTTCTACTTGGTCCCTTCATAAATCTATATTTATGATAACCAAAGTCAGTATCCAATACCCAAGTAGAACCTTGACTTAAAGAAAAATTTATTTTAAATCATAAACAAAATTGTATTTGTAACCGAAACTTCACTAAGCTTCTTTGGTTAGCCTCTGCAAGATGCTTCTTGCAGTTTTCTTCCAGTGTCCAGGCTTATTGCAGTGGAAGCAAACTCCTTTGCTATCCGTATCAGTTTTGTTCTTATTATCCTTTGTTTTTGCCTTTATATTTACCTTCTTAGAATCGTTCTTCTTTTCAGAAGATCCTTTGGCCCCTATCAGTAAGACTTGGTCTTTCTTGGTTGGAAAGTGACTCTCAACATTTTTCAACATGTTAAGCAAATCAGCGAGGCTGATATCTAGCTTGTTCATATGAAAAATTCACAACAATTATGAAAGGAGTCCGGAAGTGAGTGCAAGATCAAATCTTGGCTCAACTCTCCATCCATGACAAAACCCGTTATCCTAATTGATCAATCAAATTGATTATGTTAAGGACTTTTATCTGTACCGTAGTTTCATCAGTCATTCTAGATCGGAAGAGCTCCTTAGATATCTGATATCTATTAGTCCTACTTTCCTCACCATCAACTACTTGACGTGTAGGAATATAGTAAGAGCATCCATAGTTTCATGCTGACACTGAAGCAAGTTACTCATGGATACGAGCATGATGCATTGAGCCAACTGTGCATCATTTTGCCACTTTCTAAAAGTAGCAATCTCTTCCTCAGAGGCATTGTCTGCAACCATTGCAGGGATAGGCGTATTAAGGACATAAGATAGCTTTTCAGCCATGAGAACTATTCTCAATTTCCTTAACCAATCCGTTTAATTCGGTCCGGTTAATTTAACATCTAATATGCTACGCAGTGATAGTAATTTAGACATTGTAAAAATCTGTAAATGAATTTGTAATTAACAACATTTTAACATACATTCTTTTATTAATTACCAAAATAATTTAGGTCTTGTTTTAAATTGGTATCTCCCACTATTTTCTTCAAACTATATTACCCTCACTATATAGTTCGGCAAAATCCAATTAAAGATATGCTAGTGAGAATAAGGATCCCATTTCAAATGTATATAGCCTTGTGTGTGCACAACAAACTATATATAAATAAATAGGTAGACAACTCTTGTCAATTACATCAACTATGTAACTCCTTGTATTTTGCCTCTTAAATCGTAATGGTCAAGTGTGTGCACATCCGAACTAAAATGATTTAAGTTAAGTCAGACCCAGCATTTCCATTTAAGTGAAGAGAAAACTACAGCCCTTGTGTGTGCACAACAAAGCAGTAATGTTCAATTCCTTATAAACATCATATGTAATAAAAACAACATCTCAAATATTTAATACTCGCCTTGTGTGTGCACAACAAACTCATATTAAATAATCAATACTCTATTGTTTCTATCATGCTAGAAGGCGACGTTCGATATTCCAAATATCTTTGAACGTTACAACTTAATATAAAATATTTGAGGGGTTTGTTATTAAAAGTCTCATCTTGTTTAGCGCACATGCACATATATATATAAAATACGCGTCATATTAATTAACATGCGAAGCATGTTTGCATAATATATAATATATATAATATAAGCATGCACATATAGAATACTATATTCTACCTGGATTGATTATGGACTTTTATTCTAGTTTGGTTCACTAGAGCCACCAAGTGAACCAAAAGGTCAAACCCTAGGGGTGCAAGAATTAATATTTAAATATAACTATTACATTTAAAACCCGGGCTCCATTACAAACGGGTCTTCACGCGCTCCTTAATCCTTGATCTCCAATTCTTCAAAATTAATTCTAACTATTCCTATTACAAAACTATTTAAAATAAATATAAACCTTGATCAGCAGTCAAGGGGAAGTACATAGGAGGGAGATAGAATTTACATTAAGAAAAATTAGGGAAGACGAGGTACGCAGACCCCATTTAATAAAACCCATACATTCATGCATCCAACTAAAATAAAATTCAATCACATTGGTCAATAGTTCATAATCAATCTCATTTATTATCATACACATCACCATATGCATCAATAAATAACATTCATCTCATGAATAATAAATATTTAATATATATATTGATATCATTTAATGGGAAAATTTAGTTAGTATAAAATCTAATTTTGAATTAAAATAAACTCCTTTATTTTAATCCAAATTTAAATCAAAATAAAACTATTTTATTTTAATTTATCTAATTTTGAATAAAATAAATTATTTTATTTTAATCAAAATCTTTAATTAAAATTAACTCCTTTATTTTAATTAATTATGGAATCCAATTCCATGTAAAAAAAAACTTTATTAAAGGAAACACAGATTTTCTTTCCAATTCAAAAATAAACTCTTTTATTTTGAATAATATGAAATCTTATTTCATATCTAAATAAACTCCTTTATTTAGGAAAATTAGGATTCTCTTTCCTATTCACAAATAAACTCTTTTATTTTGAATAATATGAAATCTTATTTCATATTTAAATAAACTCCTTTATTTAAGGAAATTAGGATTCTCTTTCCTATTCACAAATAAACTCTTTTATTTTGAATAATATGAAATCTTATTTCATATTTAAATAAACTCCTTTATTTAAGAAAATTAGGAATCCAATTTCAACTCTAATTAGTTATCATGGAATCCAATTCCAACTCTAATTAGTTAGCATGAAATTTAATTCTAAAATTAAAATAAACTTTTTATTTTAATATTAAAATAAACTTTTTATTTTAATTATAAAATTATTAAAATTATTATATATATATATATATATAATTAATATTACGGTAATATATATTATATATATAATATATATATAATAATCATCCTTATATATATCCTGATTAACCTTGATTTCCGTGCAACAAAATTTGGCAAAAACCTGTAACTTCCTCTCTTTTTTTTTTGTTTTGGTTCACGTGAAGCAGGAACAACCTCCTTTACTTTAATCTGCTAAAAAAAAATGGCGTGAAACCCCATGAAAAAAAAAATAATAGGATGGCCACGGTTTTTTATTTCTGTTTTTTTTTTTTAAATAAATTTTATACAATAAAATTATGCCCAATTAAATTGTTCTAAACACATATCAATATACATATCAAATTAAAACAATTAATAATTTACATAAAGGTTTGGCTCTGATGCCACTGTTAGGTTTGTAATATTCATGAACGCAATCAAATTGAAAAAATAATGCGGAAACGTGTAAAATTAGAGTTTAAAATTTTACAAACCATAAACCCGGATCACCCTTTATGCACAATTATTAATTAAACGAAAAAGAAAGAATAAGAACCATAACCTTGAAGATCCGAGCTTCCTCAGGTACAAGTTCACCTCCAATCCTTTTCGCGTTCAACTTGAATCCACCGGGTTTGGTCCCTTCCTTTGATCAACGTTAGCCACCCAAGTGTTTGGCCTCTAGAGGTGATCCACCAAGGAAGAAGAAGAATTCAAGAAGATGGGTTGTTGGCTAAACCCTAGTTTTTCTATCTCTATAGAAAAAGGCGTACTCTCCCAACTATTGGAATTACGTATTCTAATAATACGTCAACCTCCCTCACCCATAATAAGACTCCTCTTATTTATAGATGTGGGCAACACATCCTTAACAATTAAGGAATTGGGTTTTATTTTAATTAATTAAACTCCTTTAATTAATTAGGCTCCTAATCTTATTAGGAATAATTAATTAACCTTTTAATTAATTAAGCTCCCTAATCTTATTAGGGATAATTAATTAAACTCTTTTAATTAATTTAACCTCCTAATCTTATTAGGAATAAATGAGAGTACTTATATTAAATTAATTCCTAAACTCTTTTAGAAATTAAAATAATAATAATTGTAATAATATTAATAAGACTCCTCTTATTAATTTATATTTAATATTTCTAAAATATTAAATAATAAATATTAAGCTATTTAATTTATTCTGTCACCATAGATTAAATTAAATATACTTAACATATTATTACGATTATGCCATTAACTTCTTAAATAATTATTCTTCCTTTTATGGTGTGACCCTTTAGGTTCTCCATATTAAACCGGTTGTGAATAAATCAATTAGAACAATTCTAATCTTATTTAAATAAATAAATTAAACTAATAATTTATTTAAATAAATAATATTTATTCTACAATAGGGATAAGCCTCCCTAGCGATCAACGACTTTCCAGATAATATAGATTTCAACATTAATCATAAAAGAACCTTTGAGTAAATAGTTACCGTACAATTCAATCCTTCTACCATACAATGTCCCAATTAAATATAAGACATGGAATTACTGTCAAGTCTTATTTTATTTAATTATATGTATTTCGATTCTTAAATGCACAATACCAAATAATGCAAATTAGAAACTCCTTTCTAATTTCATTCCGCCTTGGCCAAGGACTACTGGTTGTCATTTATCGAATCACATAGGACATTTCTCTTCTTTTACTAGAAGTGGTAGATTCTTTATTGATCAGACATTATCTCCATGTATAACTTATTATACCCAAGCATACCCTTTGATATACCCTAAGGGACTTAAGGAATAAGTCAAAGTATAACTCATCATACACAAGATACTATGATGATCTCAAGTCCAAGGATCACTTGTACTACTATCACTACAGGAATTCCTATTGACATGCAAGTAAAACTCCATTAGGTATTCCTTAGCGAGTCACGTTCAGTGAACTTATTCTCTAATAAGCACCTACATACTTGCTTTAGTGTCTCCACACAAATGATCATGAGATCAATCATCCTCATCCAATGAGCAAGCAACGTATGTACCAATCTATCCGGATTCACTAATCCCCAATTTAGTAATCCAACGATTGGGAACTATTTTAGTTTTAAGCTTTCTAAGAATTTAGATCTCATTAGAATGATCATCATCATTATTCTAAAAGCATTGCTTAAAACTATGGGTTTATCACATATTATAAAACAGCATCATGTAGATAATTAAAAGCCTTTAATAAATTAATACTTTTTATTAATAAATGAATAAGATTGTTACAAAGTATATGCTTTATCATCAAACATGATTGGCTTGTGTTCATATTACTTTCAAACTATTCTCACACTTCTCTGTCCACACATACTTTAAAACTTCCTCGTCAAATTCGTCAGCGGGGTAGCTATTTTAGAAAAGTCCTGTATGAACCTTCTATAGTATACTGCTAACCCCAGAAAACTCCGAACCTCAGTTGGCATTTTTGGTTTCTCCCAATCATTAACTGCTTCTACCTTCGCTGGATCCACAGAAATGCCATCTTTATCAATAACATGTCCTAAAAACTGCACTCGTTTAAGCCTAAATTCACACTTAGTGTTTCCAACTTCTATCCTTAAATGTTCAGCATGATCTTCTAGCGTCTTAGAATAGACTAGAATATCATCAATGAACACTACTACGAACTTGTCCAAATACTGTTTGAACATTCTGTTCATCATATCCATAAATGCGGCTGGCTCATTAGTCAACCCAAATGACATAACCAAAAACTCGTAATTACCATAACGAGTCCTGAACGCCGTCTTAGATACATCCTCTTTCCTCAGTTTTAACTGATGATACCCCGTACACAAATCTATTTTTAAAAAATAATTTGCCCCTTTCAACTGATCAAATATATCATCGATCCTAGGCAACGGGTATTTATTCTTAATTGTTATCTTGTTGATCAACTCTCGATAGTCAATACAAAGTCGTAACGACCCATCCTTCTTCTTTACAAACAATATCAGTGCTCCCCACGGAGACACACTCAGTTGAATGTACTTCCTATCTAATAATTTTTGTAGTTAAACCATTAACTCCTTCAGCTCTACTGCCGCCATCCTATATGATGCAGTTGAAACTGGTGTCGTAGGTAACAGATCAATCACAAACTTAACCTCCCTATCCGGCGGAAGACCTGGTAATTCATCCGGAAATACATCCGCAAACTCTTAAACTATAGGTATCTGTTCCAATGATGCTCTCATTCTTTGGGTATCCACAACATGACACAGATATCTTATACACCCATTCCTTAACATCTTCTAGCTTGTGTCATGGTTAGACAACAAGAGCGTCTCGGTGATTTACTACCAAAGAACACTACTTTGGTTTTCTTAGAAAGCCGAAGGTTCAAACTTTTCCTATGGAAATCTAATATAGCCTTATGGTTAATCAACCAATCCATACCAAGAATTACATCGAATTCTTTTAACCTTATCAGTACCAAATCTACCGATAACTTATTACCTCTAATATCTATGCAACAATCCCTATGAATATGTTCAATGGGAATTATCTCTTCGTTTGCTACCTTAACATCTAAAGGTATGTCTAATCTTTCAGGGATTAAATCTAATTGCTTATCAAATCCACATGCTATAAAAGAACAAGTAGCACTCGAGTCAAATAACACATAAACATTTATTTCATTGACTGGAATGATACCTGCTGCTACATCCGCTGATGCAAACGCATCTTGGACAGTCATATTAAAAGTACGGGCTGAGGGTCTACTCGCCGATGGTGTTGGTCCAGTAATGGCTAACTTACCACTACCAGAACCCTTACTACCCTCTGACCCTTTTTTCGGGGAATTTCTTATCATGTGTTCCATCGACCCATAAACAAAACAACAATGGTTTTTCTTAGGATTAGGAAAATTGCGTGATATATGTCCCTCCTGCCCACTATTATAACAAACTAACTTTCCCTTCAGACAGACTCCCAGATGAGTCTTTCTGTATGTCTTGCATGCCTCCATCCTACATTTAGGATCCCCTTGTTTCACCCAAGTATTCCCAGAGTTAAAACTCTTCCTTTTTGGCATACTGCCACTACTACTGGCACTCTCTGCCTTTGTTCCTCCCTCTCCCTTCCTCTTATTCTTTCTTTCTTTGTGGTATTGAGTCAACACCTCACTACCACCTTCTGCTATAATCGCCTTTTCTAGAATGGTCCAATAAGAAGCACTCTAGAACACAGAAATCCTACTATAAAGCTAGGGTTTCAGGCCCTGCTCAAACCTACGTGCCTTTCTCTCTTTAGTGTCCACTTGATGTGGTGCAAATCTTGCCAATTCATTAAATTTGGTCGCGTATTGGGTAACCGTCATGTCCCCTTGATTAAGTTCTAGAAACTTAAACTCCATCCTCCACTACATACTAGTAGGAAAGTAGTTCTCGAAGAATACCTTCTTGAATTGTTCCCACGTAACCGCATCAGTTCTAGCCCCACCCTGGTAAGCCTCTCACCAAAAGTTGGCTTCCCCTTTCATCATGTAAGTCACAAAAAGAAATCTTTTGTGCCTCAGCTACATTTGTAATAACAAACGCCATCTCTATTTCTTTTACCCATGTCTGGGCCTCTATTGGGCTCATCGTTCCTTTGAACTCTGGCGGACCTACGCTTTTAAACTCTTTAAAGGTAGTCGTTCTGGCTACCCTAGGTCTCGCGGGTGCTCTACCCCCACTTTGGTTAAATGCAGCCGTTAATAAATTAACGAACTCTTGCATAGGGTTATTTTGACCCCGTTGATTATCGTTATGTGATTCCGCTTCCTGATTACGTTACCTTTTTCTTGGCGGAATTATTCTGATTAAATAAATAAAGTTTCATTATTATCTATTTACTTACTTAGTTATCATTCCATAATAATAACTCATACCACATCAAATCACATTAAATAAAAACTTCATTATAGTAATATGTTTCTTCATAGTTCGAAACTATTTACAATTTTCTTCCATAGCCAGAAGTTATTACATTACTATCCCGCGATTGACTTCTACAAAAATTGGGATTTACAAAAAGATTAACCTTTAATTATACAAAAGAGGGTTTTACGTCACTACACATATACAAAAAGAACTACCGATCTACTAACACTGCCTCACGACATTCTCATGTTTCTGATTTGCTAAAATCAAAACAATATCCCGACTAATAGTGTATTGATTCTTCCCTGACTCAATGGAATAACAAGCATTTTTCAACTTAAAATCCTTATGAGCACTGTTATGTATGTAGGACATCCGTGTTATCTTCTGGTCTTTCTCAACCAGTTTCTTACGAAGCCCTACAGCCTCATCCTTATAGTCTCTAGCCTTATCTGTCATAAGAACCTTTTCATCGTGCTCTGACTCAAAATTTGCTTCTGCAGACTCCTTCGCTTCATAAAGAGCGCTAATCTCTTCATTGTGGTTCTTTATGACTGTGCGCAGTTGCATATTCCGGTCAAGCACTGTCAGATACAATGCTCTCTTTGCATCTGGAGGTGTTGACTCCTATGTAGGTACCACCGTATTAATCGATGTTACCTCCATTTCTTCCTCAACATCGATCATCATATCAAGGTATGATGCTAAATCTATATCTTCCTCTGAGTAGTTCTCCTTAGAAAAGTACTCCTTTGGCTCCAACTTTTCTAGAATCACTAATGGTACCTCAGCCACTGGCATAGGTACAGGCTCTACTCTGTTCACAGACTCTTCGCTCATCGTGTGTCTATCTCTATACATCAAGCTATCGATCGACATCTACAATAACAGATAACATGTTGATTAGTACATAATACACAATAATATAAGCACAAATCACATTTAATCTATGTAGGGTTAATTTCCATCTTTTAAATCTTTCGGCACTGAGTTTCCTCAATACCTTATTAACTCATTTGACTCGAGTTTACTTCCTTCGGACTTTTCCTTCCTTAACGAGGTTATTAGCCTAAGGTTCTTCCCCCCTTAAGTTTTATAATCTAATGTTTTGATACCAACCTATGACGCCCCCAAATCTGCTTATCTTCTAACCCGACAGATGGTGCTACACGTTACTCATAATCATACATTCATTCCATTGAAACAACAACACAATAAGTGTATTAACTACATTATTATTACATTCATAATAAATCCTTTCCCATGTTCATAAATTGAATACATTATTCGTTGTTCATAAGTATAATACATACAAACATACTAGTTTATTACAGGATAATTAACTATCCATCTTTGCCTTGCCTTTATCTCTCTTAGAACTCTCAGTTCGTTTGGTCTTAGCTACAATCATATAATTCAAGCAAGAAGTGAGCATAACTAGCTCAGCAAGTCTAACAAAGGATAATATCAATACCATGTCGAGAATTATATGATTATCTTCTATAAATGAACAAATAGCTATGAAGTACTATGAAACATTGACTTTCATTTCTCATTTCATAACAACAATTCCGAAGTATATATATAATAGCATAGGAATTCTAAATCGGTCGAAAGACCATGAACATACTCTTTTCATTTTCATACATGAAAAAGACATACTGACACTAAGGGCATACATCCGATATTTCTTACGAGCACTTCTAGGTGATCAGCCTATAGTACTCTATGTTGATCAACAGTCATCCGTTAAACGTATTTACATTTAAGTTTTTGCAACCTCACGTGCCCATCAAATAATCGATGAAAAATACATTTGTTTGTTTATATATAAACTTACCTTGAATTCGTACCAAATACTTGGCATCAGACAGCGTTAACAGTTCTATATCGAAAGACTTGTAAACAAATCAATCTAACTCATAAGAATAGTCTAGCCGAGTTAAAACTGGCATCAACCCTTTCATAAAACAATTTATGCATCTCATAACATGAATCACAGAAAACTTGGCTAACATGAAGGTTAGACAATTATTAAGAAAACTTGCCTTCAAACGTCTTTGAATACAATATTCAATAGTTCTCAGTCTTTACAAAATTTACATGATATATTTGCATAACACACAATAATTAGCTACCAAACAATATAATCACATTGTTATGACCAACATCTTTCTCTTCTATGTCTTAATTGAATTTATTTCATTAATAATGTTAGTTTGACTTATTATCCTTCATTACGGCTTGTTAACATTCTTACGTTATTAACAGAGACTCGGTCATCATTGGTGAAGTACTAACGTTAAATACATTTTACTTTCTTACTATTTACGTTCTTTGTTTAATCACTAGTAAACCATACTTAATTTCCTAACATTATCACTATAAAAATGATTAAAAATTGATCTTTACCAGTATATTAAGTACATACATGTTGTACTATTTGTTTCCAATCAATTAGGATTACAAACCTAACTTGTCTATCAAAATCCTACTGCCGGCGTTGCAGTGCCAGACACTACCACACCACTGGCGCTGCGGCGCTAGTTAGCAGTGGCTAAAGTCCAGTCTTGGCACTGCAGCGCGAGATCTAAGAATACTAGTGGCGATGCGGCGCCACTCTTCTGCAACTAATTCCCCTATTCTCGGTGTCGCGGCGCGGCATTTAACACTGGGGTTGGAGCTGCGCCTCCTCCCCTGAGCGTCAGTTGGCTTTGACAATTTGGTTTTTCTACAAAACTCTCAGGCTCATAACTTATTAATTTTACATCCAAATTGGCTCATTAAAAAGCCATTAGCTCACAAATCACATACTCTAAATGTTCATGCAAAAATTTTACATTTTCGAATCCGTTAACTTGGAATTCACCTTTTAGTTCATTATCGAGCGTTCGTTTATCGTTCATGAGCGCTCATAACTCATTTTCTTCGTTCTAAGTTGGAATTCGACGATTCTTGATTCCACGACTCTTGAATACCTTATCTCATGTGATGCCATCGAAAACAAAAGTTTCCAAGTTACACAGCAACTTTCGACTACTAATTCAAGATTTCTACATTTTCAGCGTTTAATGTCGAATCTCAGAAATTTTGCCATAACTTCGTTACACGTATTTTATACACCAAATCAAATGCAACAATTCCATTGATTTATCATCTACATCCTAACCAAGCAATATGCACATACCCTAACAATGATGGTTTTTAATTTGTCCATCAACAACCAAGTTAACGTTCAAAGGTTTCTTCGATTTAAACATACGTAACTACTTATGATTTCTACTTAAACATGACTTATCAATGTTTTAATAATTAATAGACATCCTTATACCTCCGGAAGAGACATGCTCCACCAATCTACGATTCTCTACAAAAAATAAATCGAAAAGATCGAAGACTAACGTTTACAAAATATTACATTTTCGTTCTTCGCGTTCTTGCTAAAACCTCTTATTATTTGCTTCAAAGTAGCTTGATTACTTGTTTCTAGCTCTTTCTCTCTCTCTCAATATATATTGGCTAATGTTTGTAAAGTAACAAATGACCTAGCCAAGCTTTCTTTTATAGGAATTTCTGATTGAGGATATTATGGTCATTAGGTCACCTCCTTACTATTCACCACCGCTTTAGCAACTTAACCACCAAGTAATGGCTTTACTTGGGCTCCAAGTGGCCTGTCCACATAACTTGTGGGTCCCCCCATGGGTTGCCCCATGGGTTTTACCCATCTGGTGACCCATCGGTTTGATCCGTGGTTCGGTTTCTTAGATTGGACTTGATTTAACCTAACATTGGGCCTTAACTTAGGCTTGATTACACAATTCATTGGGCTTGATATAATCCAAGTCCAATTTGATTCTAAAAAGTCCATAAACTCAAAGTCCATTAACACTAATTGTATTTTACGCGTTCAATTCTCGTATTCTCTTCGTTTAGTATTCATACGATATTCGTATTATACGTCGTAATATTCTTCATACTATACTCATATTCTAACTAGTATCAAACTCGCATATCGTACATATAATATGTGACGCACCCAAAATAGGTATACATCACCCATCTTGAGTCGCCAAATACATGGTACAAAATTCAAATACAACTTAATTATACAACAATCGTGTAAAATACGACAAAACATAATCTAAGAGTTTTAATAAGAATATTGTCATCTAGACAATATCCACACTCAATGGAGTCCTCATTACATTTATTGTCACACTATTTTATATAATAATGAGGACTACTAAAATAACCATCTGGACCGTCAATCCGTTCCCCGACTCGTCCCACCTATATTCTCATTTCCTGAAGAGAACAATGAAAGAAAGAGTGATCTCAACTAGCCCAGTAAGAAATATTATGACTAAGATAATTCAGAATAAATTATCCTTAGCCTTCAACAGTATGACAACTGATAGAATATAATAGACAACAATTTTTAGATCAACAACTACAGCGGAATATGCAATTCATTATAAGAGTCAAGTAGATCATAAAATATACTATCTTCTGTGATTTAAAAAGTTTTTCATCAACTTTATCGTTGAGACTCAGCTTAATAAATAAAATCGAATAATCCCTGCATCACAATTACCAAGGATATTCATGTAATCATCAATGGTCATGATTATACCGAATAATATATGGTCATAATCATACCAACAACTGTCCATCAATTAACTACATGCCAATGAGGACTTTTACCACATTATTCGTTACATTACGGTCATGATTATACCGAATATTCCCTGATCATAATCATACCAAGTCCATCTATGCACGTAAGCCAAAGATGACTTTTATCACAATATAAGCATGAGGATGATGACAATGACATAATAATTCAATAAAACAAGTTCAAGGATAAATTTTAAAGATTTATAATTTAATTTATCCAGAAATCAATAACGTCCAAATTATCAACACGATACTGCTTTGTGGAGTAAAATTCAAGAATGCTCAGAAGAATATTTCCTTGAAAAGATACTGGATAAAGCGCAAATATTCAGGATATTCTACTAATTTCATGGAGTATAGAAGCCAAAACTTTAACCAACTGAGTATAATAGAATATATGAAACTGTAAATGAATTTTTTCCCGCCATGCGGTAATCCACGTAGACAGATCATTTCCATAATTTAATAAGGAATGAATACGAAGGATCATTCACCATGCATGAGGTAGTCCACATAGACAGGTTATTTCAACAGAATAATAAAGAATGTAATAACAGAAGAATTCACCATGCATGTGGTAGTCCGCGTAGACAGGTTATTCCAATAGAATAATAAAGAATGGAATAACAAAAGAATTCATCAGGCATGCGGTAGTCCACACAGACAGGTTATTTCAACAGAATAATAAAGAATGGAATAACATAAGAATTCACCAGGCATGCGGTAGTCCGCACAGACAGGTTATCCGAACAGAATAATAAAGAATGGAATAACAGAAGAATTCACCAGGCATGCGGTAGTCCGCACAGACAGGTTATTCCAACAGAATAATAAAGAATGGAACGAGTATTGAAAGAAAATAACTCTCTTCATGAATACGAAAGAAATAATATCCCTTACCTTAGAAGAAACTGGATACTAGAATAGTGAGGTAGCAGACTCTTCTTCTTCTTTCTCTCTATAATTTCTCTCTATAATAATTGCTCTTGTGAGACTTAGTGAATTGGTGAGAATGAAAGAAGAATGAGCTTCTATTTATAGGAAAATATAGTTTCGATAAATGCACATTTTGGGGCTTCAAATATTACAGTATAATACCTTCCTCTTTTTTTTTATTTTTAATTTAGTCCTGCAAGTATTATCAACTTGCACCACCTCCTCTAATAGTAAATAATATGAATTAATAGTTCATTCATGTGACTTAATAGTATAATCATGTAAAAAAACTAATTACAGTATAGTACTTTCATCTATACCTCTATTTTTAATTTAGTCATGCAAGTATTATCAATCTTGCACCAACTCCCCTAATAGTAAATCATGTGAATCAATAGTACACACATGTGAACACATAGTTATAAGCATGTGAATTAATAGCAATTAATTGCTCATTTATCCGATAAATTATCCGATTGGTCAATATAATCTCCAGACATTAATTATTATCAAAATAAATATCGATTTTCACTAACACTAATAATTCTCGCATAATGGAACTATCAATTTCATCTTTTAAGCAATACGAACTTATTCACAATACTAAAAAACAGTAAATAAACAACGCTTAAATCACAATATTTTTATAAAAATGTTGTGGTATTTTTTTCTACAATATTTTTAAAAAAACGTTGTAAATATATATGCAAAAATATTAGTATTTTTGGGTTTTAATTAGATAAAGTTTTTTTTTAAAAAAAGTTGTCTATGAAAAAAAAAACACGGAGCAAAAATACGCTTAAGTTAAAACATAAAATTAGAAGACGTATTCTTTTTTCTCTATCTCCCGTTTTCCATCTCTATCTCCAAGTTTCCTTCTCAGATCTGCTCTTTGGTTGTGTTCTTATTGTCCATGCTTGTGGAAGGGGTAGGCGAGGTCTCGGGGGGGGGGGGGGGGTAGGAGCCGGAGTGGGTCGCCGAGTTTGGGTTTGTTTAGGCGGAGCAAGAGCTATCTGGTGTCGCCTGCTTCTCCTCGCCGACTTCGTTTTATGGCTCCGACAATGAAATCCCTAGAACAAGAAGGCCTACTCTTGAAGGAGACCAAACAAATCTGAAGCAAGATGAGGATAATGATAAAGGGCAACTGTGTATCTGTAGATCTGATTGCTTTCGTCCCCGATCACTATCTCTCTCTGATTCTCTCTAAAGGTGTTGTGTGAGAATCAAAGAAAAGGCCCGCTCATCACAAGCGTCTCTTTATCTCCCGCCCGTAAGTATATGATTGTTTTTCTTTTTGTTTGAATTTCTTCCGGAATCAATATAATATATGTATATACTGATCTTTTCTACTGTGTCTAATTATGTTTGTATATATAAATAAATTTAGGGGTTTTTTCTTGGTAGATTTTATTAGGTTAAAATTCTGTAGCTTCTTTGATTTTGCACAAGTTACTCCTTTTACAGTAAACTTTTTAACTTCTCTCAGTTTTAGCTCATGTCCAGTTAGCTTTGCTGATTGAAAAAATTGTCATGAATTTTGCTTCTGATTAGGGTCCATATGAATTTCTTAACTTTGACGATTAATACTGTCATGAATTTTGCTTCTGCAATTAGGGTCCATATGAAATTTTTTAGACGTGATTATTTGCTCTGCAGATTTGTGACATGGTTGCTATTGTAAGATATCTGAATGTCACTCTTATGTGCCGGAACTGGACAAAACTTCATTTTGGGTTGATCCAAGGTGGGTTCAGTAGTTTTGTTCTATTTAGTGGACATAGTTGTAATCGTATATCATCTTGAGTACCATAGATTCTGTGTGACTACTCTCTTCATATTTCCTAAGATTGTCTATCAATGTGGCAGTGAGTTTAAGGACATATTTGATGTTGATCATTGCATAACATCCTTGAGGGATGATGTTCGGATTTTGAAAAAGCTTCCACCACAGCTTAAGAGAAGAGTTGAGCTTGGACTGTTCTACTCGTTGGTTTGCTATATGATGCTAGCAGTGGCATTTTTTATTCTTCATGTCTAGCACTTGCAAACCGTAATCAACTACTGATCTAATTTTTTTGTAAACAGATTTTTTTATAGATTCGAACTTCAAAAGGAAAGAAGGTTTGTGTCCTTTAACACCTGAAGAAACTACCCTAATATTAACTGCATTGGGCATTGATCGTGATGTTCAAATCTATATTGGGCATTGATCGTGACCTTTACTTTTGCTGGTAATGAAGTTCTTAATTAATGACTTAGACTGCAATAATGCTCAGAAGGTACTTAAACCAAGTAAATGTGCTGCGTATGGAAGAAGATGCAGAAACATGTATGCTAATGTAAAAAGTGTTTTGTGTAATACAATAAGAAAAACCTCATTGCTCTTCAATGCTATGTTTTTCGGTAGGCATTTCACATACGAAATTTGATCGGGCTTATTTGAATCTGTCGGTTTATTTCACTGGGACATTATGATGCTGAGTATTTTTACAATTAGCAGCAGTTCTGTTTTTTTTCTTCTTTTTTGCGTATTTCTAAAGAGAGCCTCTATATAGTTTGTAAATGTTAAACAATGCGATACAGTGAGTACTTCCCATACTCAACATACTTTGAAGGTGGTTGCAGCTCTGCAGTTATGTCTTGCAACCAGATAAAGAAGAACCCTCCTAATACTTGGAAGGGACAGCTGAAGCACAAGGTCTGGATGAAGCAATTGCATGGGCTAAAGAGAAGTTTCAATCACATAGCTCACTAGAAGACTGGAGCATGAAACAACATGAGAAAGAACTATCTGCAGAAGTTGCAGGTACTGTGGTTTATTGTCTTACAACTGAACTAATATTTACATGTAAGAAGTTCTATAAGAGGCTGCTAACAATTACCATTTATTTCTTATAAATTTTTAGAAAGTCCTGTTGTGCTTCAATTTCCAGATGGGCAGATGGATGGATGTGGATCATTGCACTTACAAGGGGTAAAATTTAGATTTATGGAACAAAAGTCATATTTGATTAAAAGGAAAAAGAAAAAAAAATGCTGGTAGATCTGTCTATGAAAAGAAAAATAAATATAAAAATGATGGTGATTTGTGCAGGAGTCCGTTCCTATGTATATTAACACATAGGATGATATGTGTATGCCATTTGCTTGCACCTTAGAGCATATGCCCAGCAATATGCATATTTTGGAATGATAAGGTCACTGATGAGCTTTCTTTCCTTTTTGCTCCTTTTGCAGGATGAGACGCCAAATAATTGGAAAACAGAAGAAGAAAGAAATATGGATGAATATGTTAAGTCTCTAACCTTTTACTAAATAAATACTTATAATATTTTGTTGTTGTTCGTTGCTCGAAAGAAACAGTTATGTACATCAGAATCAACTAATCAAGCCTCTGTAATGAATTATAATCCTTATAATTGGGCTATGACATAGGAATGGGACATGCAAGCATCTAAGATGCTACCAAACAGATACCTATATACTACAGCTAAATCAATGTATGATGATTCCTCACAACATATCCCCACTAACTTTCTATAACCATAACAAAGATTGAACCTCTACTGATCAACATGAGTATGTGTGCACACGTGCTACCCCCATGTCAATTGTTTTGTGCTTAATGCTAATCCATATTCACTTTTATTTATATAGTGACTGGAAAACTATTACAGTGTCATGTTCCTAAATCCTAATAACAGTTTCTCATTCTTCAAATTATAATGTCAATCGAGACTTGTCTACTTGTTCCAATTTGCAGAATGTTTTTTCCTCATGTTAGACATCTGAAAAGAATTGCTACTTGCTCTCAGACACTCGCTTCTTTTTTTCCTTCTTTCATATTTTGGATTAAGAAAATAACATTTCAATAAAAAAATAATAAGAATACTTTTTCTTGTGGTGAAGTACAGAAGGAAATGGCATTACTGGATGAAGATATAAGGTTATGGTCATCTAGAAAGGAAAGAAACATTCAGTTGCAGAGTCAGGTACTTTAGCTGTTAATTGAATAATAACAGGCTGTGTAAACTTTCACATAGTAGTGCCAGTATTTAGTCTCAATTGCGTATATCTTATGCTTAATTTAATCAGATGGGAGCTATTGAAACAAGCAATGTTGATGCAGTAAAATTCTTTTTGATGAACTCTCTTGATACAATATTTGAAAGTTCTTAAGCAAAGTATTACAGTATACTTGCATAAAGAAATCACATATATTACAGTATACTTGTTTTGGCAGTCATTGTATCTTTGCCACTTGGTTACATCAATTTGAATGAGGTTATGTGTCTATTGCTCTGATGAATTGCCCTTTTCATTGTTACTAATTTTTTGATATACCATGAGTATAGAATGTGGATTCATCATGTCTCACTTAATTAATTAGTACTGGTGTTGATTAATAATTTTGATTGGTCCAAAAGTAACAAAGCAACTCAGTTTATACTTTCTTCTTTTCGACCAGGCAGAAGAAGTTGAAGTTGTTCTAGCTAATGGAAAACAATGGAGCTATCTGTAAACCTTAGAAGGTTGGCACTAGCCCAATGGAGCTATGGATAGTTTGGTATATGTTTTGTGGATGTAGTAATTTGAAATTGTAAACGAATGGTATTATTGGGATGTATTTTGAATGGTTGATACATTTTGCCTTTAAATTTAAATGAGAATTTGGACCTTTTAGCTATATATCATGGCATTAGTATATTGCAGGTGCATTGGTAATGTAAGTGAATTATAATTTTTGTTCTTTTTTTTAATCTACAACATTTTAAAAACGTTGTGTAAATATGCATAAACGTTGTTTGATATACTAAACGTCGTTTTTATCCAGAAAACGTTGTGGAATCATACCTTCTACAACGTTTTTAAGCATTTGTTAATTTTTGAAAAATAAATCTACAATATTTTTTTTCTAAAAAACGTTGTGTATTGTGCTTAACTACAACGTTTTAAAAATATTGTCTAATGGTGTCAAATAGATGACACCAATAACCACGGCGTTTTTCTGATTGAAAATACAACGTTTTTTTCGAGTTGTCTATTTACTGTTTTGTAGTAGTGTCATCATTAATATTATAACTCACAATATTTAACAACCAGGTCGTTCCTAGGAAAGAGGAGACTTTCCGATAAGGATTTCTCCTTATTGACGCGCAATTAGGTGACCAAACCTCTCATTGACAGAACTTCTAGACATTGTCAATATTACAAATAATAATATGAATAACTTTGCCGTCTCAATTATTGATTTAATAATATAACATATGATGCAGATGATACTGTGACAATAATTGAATCAATAATATGAGAGATATGATACAGCAATTATTGTAGCAATAATTGAGTATAACTAAGTGACTAATCACATAAGCATCAATAATCAATACCGCGTGCTACTATGCAACCACGCGTATTACTGTACTTTTACTAGCGGGTAGTTTAACCGTTTTAATGGTAACACTTTCGCCGTTATGTTTATAAAAAGATAATTCTGTCCTTTTCTAACTACGATAATACTTCCGTTGTGGGGTCCACCAATGATTGTGCCGTCGTGCGAATATTTTCTGTTAAAACGAATATTCCTCGACCAATCGAATATTATATAACTACTTGTTTACTTTGTAAAATTTATAAATATTACCCACAACTATAACATTATATCAAATTCACACCATAATATTCAAAAATATATTTCGAGAAAATTATTCTTTATTCATAAAAGTTGGGGTCTTGCAACCTCCCATTCTTATGAAATTTCATCCTCGAAATTAGGGTACGTACCTGGTATATCGAAGAGGTGAGGATATCTTGACTTCATCTCAGATTCTAACTCTCATGTCATTTCTTCCACATCGTGGTTTCTCCACAAAACTTTGACTTGAGATATAACCTTGGAGCGTAGAATATGATCCTTCTTATCCAAGATTTTAACAGGTAACTCTTCATACGTTAAATCTTCCTCTATCTCGTCTGGTTCTAATTCAATAATGTGGTTCGGGTCTTTCATATATTTACGTAACATAGATATGTGAAAAACGTTATGAACACGAGACATACTTGGTGGTAAGGCGAGTCTATAGGCCATAGTTCTTACTCGATCGAGGATTATAAATGGGCCAATGAATCGAGGATTGAGATTTCCTCTATTTCCAAATCTCGTAACTCCTTTCCATGGTGTAACACGTAACAACACATGATCTCTAATATTGAATTTCACGTCCTTTCGATGAAGATCAGTATAACAGAACAATACTTTCTTCCACACAATGTCTCAAATGGAGTCATGTCAATACTTGATAACTATTGTTATAGGAAAACTCCACCAATGGTAAGAACTTGTCTCAACTTCCCTTGAATTCAAGGGCACAGAGTCTTAATAAATCTTCAAGAGTTTGAATAGCTTTTTGCAAAGTAACCCAAAATCTTGAAGTGAATCTGGGGTCTCGATCATAAACTATGGATACTGACATACCATGCAATCTTCCAATCTCGTTTATGTACATACTAGCAAGACGTTCAAGTGTATAATTTTCTCGTATCGGTAAGAAATGAGCAGACTTGGTCAATCTATTAACAATGACCCAAATCACATTTATGCATTGAGAAACCTTGGGAAGACTAGTAACGAAATCCATGGTAATGTGCTCCCACTTCCATTCTGGAATTTCAGGTGGTTACAATGGACCTTTTGGCACTTGATGCTCCGCCTTGACTCGTTGACAAGTTAGACACTTGAGATAAACCCCGCTATCTCACTCTTCATATTGCTCCACTAAAATATATGTCGAAGATCACAATACATTTTTGTACTCCCAGGATGGATTGAAAACGGTGTGTTGTGCGCCTCCATCATGATTTTATACTTCAAGTCAGAATCGTTAGGAACACAAAGTCTAGAGTTGACTCGAAGTATTCCTTTTTCATCGATTCTTGTTTCTGGAATAGCACCTTCATGCACTTTCTTCCTTATACGCATCAGGTCCAGGTCTGTAGCTTGAGCAGCTTTAACTTTATCGATTAAAGTCGGTTTTACTCGTATATTTGCCATCATCATATGGGTCCCTAGAGTCTTTAACTCTATCTCCATCCTTCATAAGTCATACAAAATGGGTCTTTGCATTGACAATATTCCACTCGTACCCGCATATGATCTTCTACTCAATGCGTTAGCTACTACAATCGCTTTTCTAGGATGGTATTATCATAATCTTTCAACAGCTCAAGCCATCGTCGTTGCCGCATGTTGAATTCCTTTTGAGTGAAGAAATATTTGAGGCTTTTATGATACATATAAATCTCCACCTTCTCTCCATAGAGGTAATGCCTCCAAATCTTAAGCGCAAAAATGACTGCTGCCAACCCTAGATCATTAGTAGGATAATTCCTTTAATATTCTTTGAGTTGTTGCGAGGCATAGTCTATGACTTTCCCATGTTGCATGAGAACACATCCTAACCCTTTTTCTGAAGCATCACTGTAAGACCCCAACTTATTATTAATGAAATTTAATTTTCTCTATTTATTATTTTGAAATAGTAAGGGTTGATTTGATTAATGTGGATAGTTATGGGTAAAATACGTAAATATTTCAAAATAAGCAAGTGGTTATAAAATATTCATTGTTGTCGGGGAATATTTGTTTGGTCGTGGAATATTCTTGCTGTTGGGAAATATTCGTACGACGGTGCAGTCTTTTGTTGTTTAAAAATATAAGTTGTTTAAAAATAACGGCGTAGTTGTTACCGTTAATACTGTTAAAATATTTGGTGGTTAAAACACAGTAGCACATGGTATTGCACCAATTATTGATTCTTACGTAAGAAGGCATTATTCAATAATGGTTACAGTAATTACTGTTCAGTATTTTATTTTATTGATTTAATAATTGCTGCGTTGACATTTTATATTGCTGTTGTTTTAATAATTGTCATTACAAAGTATTTTTTATTATCGAATTAATAATTCATATTATCTGAATAATATTATTAGATAACATTATTGGCAATGTCTAAAAAATTCTGTCTAAGGAGAGGTTTGATCACCTAATTGCGCGCCAGTAAGGAGAAATTCTTATTGAAAAGCCCCCTCATTCTTGGGAACGGCCTGGTTGCCAGTACTGTGATTCTGTAATATTATTTGTGAATAATTAATTATTGATTCATATGATGAGGAAAATATTGAATTTTATGTGGAGAGAAAATTTTTAATGTGATAATTGTTGAAAATTAATATTTTATCTTTTTCTGATAAAATAATTCATTTAAATATATTATTTTAATAATATATTAACGGTGATATTTTTATAATGAATGTGGGATATGTGAGTATATGAGTAGGAAGAGTATTTTTGTGGCATTAAATATTTAACACATATTTTGTGTGTTGGTGGACACAATTATTGACCGAAATTTGATTATAGCCTATAAAATCCTCCGTTTGTGGATTTCGGTCAATTTCTGTTTGGAATTTGGAAAAACTTTCTTCTGCAAAGTTGTAGAGAATTGAATTTCCTATAAAAACTCGTGAGATTCGAATTTTCTGACAAAAGGGCTATTTATTGTGAATTATTGAAGTTCCGAAACTCCGAAATAATTGATTTTTGGAAGTTTAAATTTTTTTTTCAAGAAAAATGTTTTTGGTGTGTTAAGTGGGTCTAGCATGTGTTATTGATTGCTGAAATCAAATCTCCAAAAGTGGGCGTATAGAATTTTAACAAATAATAATAATAATAATATTATATTAAATTTTCTGTTTTGGTGTTCTAAGCAATTTCCTATAAATAGGGTGCTTAGGTTAGAATTGAAAATCACACCAGAAACTGAAGTTTTCTCTCTCTATATTATCGAGCGTATTCTTGTGAGTATTTTGAGTATACTTTGAGTATTGCTATACGGTGTAAGTTCAAGTCATAGTCTATATCCGGTGTTTCAACTAGAAGTACTGTCTTTCGAGGTAAGGGATGTTATTTTATTCGAAAATGATATTATTTCTTCAATATCATTATGCCGAATTATTGGTTGGAAATTTTTTATCAAATTTGGAACTTTTTCATGTCGGGGTTACTATTCACTGAGTTACTATTCACGAGTTACTATTCATGAGTTACTATTCACGAGTTACTATTCACGAAACATGATGATGTTTTTTGTGAAATTTCTATCTTTTGGTGTCGGAATTACTATTCACGTATACGACACTATTCACGAATACGGCACTATTCACCGAAAGATGAAATTTCTTCTTTTTGTCCAAAATATCTGTTATGGATACTAGCTTTGATTGTATTCATGTTTTGATCATTCTTGAATTTTACTCCACTCTGATTACTTATGAAGTATTTTTGAACTTGGATTGTTTAAAATACGAATCCTTAATATTTGTTCTTTTGTTTCATTGGATTCGTTCCCTTTAAAATATTTCCCATCATCTTCAGTCCTAAATGATGAAATTACTGAATATCTTTGGCCTGTAGTGCAAAGATGAATGATTTCTTGATGAATATCTTTGGCCCGTAGTGCAAAGATAAACAGGTGTTTAGATGAACATGACCGACTGATTAATATCTTTGGCCCATAGTGCAAAGATGAATATTTGATTCCAGATATATGTTGATTGATGTTATAGGGATAAAATATCGACGATGAACTTTTAAATTCATATATAGAAGATAGTAGTTTGCATTCTCTACTTAACTCTTCTAATGAATTGTTGTTTCCGTTGCAGTTGTTAATTTAAAACTGGTTGTCTATTGTATTCTATTAGGTTTTTCCCTGTTGAAGACTAACGATAATTTGTTGTATATTATCTTAGTCATAATATTCTTTACTGGGCTAGTTAAGCTCACCCTTTTCCTTTTTATTCCATTTTTCTTCTCTGGAGGCGAGAATGTAGCGAATACTAGTCGGGGTATGGAATGAAGGTTCTAGAAAGAGTTGTTTAGTAGTCCTCACCATTTTTGTAAAATAATGTATCAATAATTATAATGGGGATTTATTTGCGTGTGGATATTGTCTAGACAGCAATATCTGTATTTAAACTCACAGTTTATATGTTGTAATAATAAAGTTGTAGTTATTTCTGTACCATGTATTTGGCGACTCAGAATGGGTTGGATGGAATGGACCTATTTTGGGGGCGTCATAGTTGGTATCAGAGCTTAGGGATATGATCTCTGGCGGAGATCGGGGAATAGAACTAGGAGGGGAGAGACGAGTAAATCCTTCGCTAGTGTGTCCTACCTAAGCTTATTTGTTAGTTGGTTAGTATATAGGGATATTATGTGATATATTGATTTCCTTAATTAACCCTTGTTTTATGACAGTATTTGAGAATGTCGACTGAGAATATTAACAGTGTAAATGAGACTGTGGAGACGCCTGTACTCACCAATGAGGAGAACGTGCAACAGGCTGACAATGTTCCTCCTGTGAACAAAACCACTGAGCAGACGATGAATGACGGGATGTTTAGGAGCTTTTTGCAGTTCATGCAAAATCAGACGAGGGAAATTCGTGTTCAAAATACAGGAGGAAATGATAGCAATTCACGGGTGGTCACAACCAAGCAGTTCAAAGAGTTGGGACCACCAGAATTCTGGGGAAAACCGGATCCGATTAAGGCGGAGACGTGGGTGAAACAAATTACCAAGATATTCGATGTCTTGGGATGCACGGAGGAACAGAAGGTTCCATTCGTCACCTTTATGTTCCGTGGCGAGGCAGACTACTGGTGGGAGTCTGTGAAGCGTACACATCCAGCCGCACTTAGCATGTCTTGGGAGACGTTTCAGAAACTATTTAATGACAAATACTTTCCTGAAAGTGTTTGTCATATGAAGGAAGTGGAGTTCATCAGATTATAACAAAACAACATGACGGTGTCTCAGTACAAGGCAAAGTTTGCGGAGTTATCCAGGTTTGCACCTCATTTGGTTGAGAATGAGGAACGTATGATGTGGATGTTTCTGAGAGGTTTGAAACCCGACATACGTCAGTATCTCATTTCTCATAAATTTTCTCTCTATTCAGATGTTGTCAACAGGGCTCAGTTGTTAGAGCGAGATAACGAGTACGTTCAACCGAGGGACCATAACCAGGATCATACCGAAGATAGCAGTCATCAGAATAACGATAACCAGCGGAGAAAGAAGAATACAGACAAAGGCGGTAACCACTCTGGTGGTAATCGTGGCCATGAAAATAGAAGAAGCGAGTCGGGAGGAGATTTTAAAAAGAGGAGATTCAACAACGACCATGTGAAGATGTCAGCACTAGTAGCAACTGGTTCCAAGGCAGGAGAAAGACCACCGGACGTATGTTACAAATGCGGGAAAGAGGGACATATCAGCCCAAACTGCCCACAACAGTTTAGGGTATGCTATAATTGTGGAAAAAAGGACATATAGCTTGAGATTATACGGTATCAAAACCCAGTCCAGCGGGAATGATGACTCAAAAGGATGTCCCAGAAAAGTCAAAGTCAACGGTTCCTGGAAGAGCGTTTGTCGTGACTGGTCAAAATGCGAGGAACCCGAACGAAGTTAGCACGGGTTAGTTAATTATAAATTCTTTGTGAAGTTTATACCTTACTAGATACCGGTTCTACCCATTCTTTTATCTCTCTTGCTTGCGCTCAATGTTTGAACTTGACTACGGAGAAAATTAGACTTTGACCTATTTATGGAGACTTTGTTAGGAGAAACTTTCATTACATCCGTTGTTTAGAAATCTTGCTTGATTCAGGTTGGCACTATCACATTACCTGTTAACCTTATTTCTATAGAGATATTTGCTTTTGATGTGATTTTAAGGTTAACTGCTCATCATGCCGAAATTGATTACTTTCGTAAGGTTGTTAGTTTTCATATTCCTAAGCAACCTGTTATTCGAATTCAAGCAATCAAACCATTGTAGTCAAACATTTTCATATCAAGCCATGAGGTCATTCGTTTATTACGAATGTCAAGTTTTCTTAGTCCATGTTATGGATTTGAATAAAGACACATCAGATTTGAATAATATTCATGTTGTTATTGATTTTTCCTGACGTATTTCCTGAAGAATTTCTTGGCTTACTCCCAGAGCCTGATATTAAATTTTGTATCGACTTTGAACTCGGTACAAAACTCATTTATAAAATCTCATATTGAATGGCTCCTATTTGAACTTCAGGAGTTAAAAATTCAACTATAGAATTTGGTACCTGAGCCTTTATCTGGTGACTTCCTTTGTGGAATGCACCGAAGCCAGACTCTCCGTAAGGGACGCCATATTCATGCGATAGTAAACTGATAGGTGTCCTTGTAACGTGATATCCAAGGTTGGGATATGAGTCACAGTTGAGAACAACCTAAGTCGGTAATCGAAATACGTAGCTTTCTAGGCTTAGTTGGTTATTATCGGAGATTCGTTGAAGGATATTCTCGAATTGCTATTCCATTAACGCAACTGACTCATAGAGATACAAAGTTCGAATGGAGAAAGGAATGTGGGAAGAGCTTCAAAGAACTCAAGAGGAGACTCATTTCAGCACATGTTCTGACCATGCCATCCTTGAAAAGCGAACGTGGTAGCTGACGTGTTGAGTAAAAGATCGTATACGAGTACGAATGCGATATTGTCAAAGACTCATTTCGAATAATTTACAAATAATAGAGATGGAGATGAAAACTCTAGGTACCCACGTGATGATATACGAGTATAATCGACTTTAATCGATAAAGTTAAAGCTGTTCAAGCTACACACCGGAGCTGATGAATTTGAAGGAGGTACAAGAAGTTGTTATTTTAAAAGCGAGAATCGGTGAGGTAAGGAAAGCTCAAACCTTCGATTTATTAATCCATTTGAAATTCTCGATCGAATAGAAACTGTGGCCTATAGACTCGTTTTATCGCCAAGTATGACGCGTGTTCATAACGGTTTTCACGTATCGATGTTACGTAAATATATGGACGACCCGAACCACGTCATTGAGTTAGAATCGGATGAGATAGCCGTAGACTTAATGTACGAGGAGATACCTGTCAAGATCTTGGATAGGAAAGAACATGTCCTATGTACCGAGGTTATAACACAAGTTAAAGTTTTATGGAGAAACCATGCTATTGAGGAAATGACCTGGGAGTTAGAAACGGAAATGAAAGCGAGGTATTCTCATCTTTTCGAAACACCAGGTACGTACGTCAATTTCGAGGACGAAATTTCATAAGGAGGGGAGGTTGTAAGACCCCAACTTATTATTAATGAAATTTAATTTTCTCTATTTATTATTTTGAAATAGTAAGGGTTGACTTGATTAATGTGGATAGTTATGGGTAAAATACGCAAATATTTAAAATAAGCAAGTGGTTATAAAATATTCATTGTTGTCGGGGAATATTCGTACGACGGTGCAGTCTTTTGTGGGCCCCATAACAAAAAATGATTGAATGAAGAAAACGACAAATATAAGTTGTTTAAAAATAACGGCGTAGTTGTTACCGTTAATACTGTTAAAATACTCGGTGGTTAAAACACAGTAGCACACGGTATTGCACCAATTATTGATTCTTACGTAAGAAGGCATTATTCAATAATGGTTACAGTAATTACTGTTCAGTATTTTATTTTATTGATTTAATAATTGCCGCGTTGACATTTTATATTGCTGTTGTTTCAATAATTGTCATTACACAGTATTTTTCATTATCGAAACAATAATTCATATTATCTGAATAATATTATTAGATAACATTATTAGAAATGTCTAGAAAGTTCTGTCTAAGGAGAGGTTTGGTCACCTAATTGCGCGCCAGTAAGGAGAAATTCTTATTGGAAAGCCCCCTCTTTCCTGGGAACGGCCTGGTTGCCAGTACTGTGATTCTGTAATATTATTTATGAATAATTAATTATTGATTCATATGATGAGAAAAATATTGATTTTATGTGGATATAGATGGAGAAAATTTTTAATGTGACAATTGTTGAAAATTAATATTTTATCTTTTTCTGATAAAATAATTCATTTAAATATATTATTTTAATAATATATTAACGGTGATATTTCTATAATGAATGTGGGATATGCGAGTATATGAGTAGGAAGAGTATTTTTGTGGCATTAAATGTTTAACACATATTTTGTGTGTTGGTGGACACAATTATTGACCGAAATTTGATTATAGCATATAAAATCGTCCGTTTGTGAATTTCGGTCAATTTCTGTTTTGAATTTGAAAAAACTTTCTTCTGCAAAGTTGTAGAGAATTGAATTTCCTATAAAATCTCGCGAGATTCAAATTTTCTGACAAAAGGGATATTTATTGTGAATTATTAAAGTTTCGAAGCTCTGAAATAATTGATTTTTGGAAGTTTTAATTATTTTTTTTTCAAGAAAAACGTTTTTGGTGTGTTAAGTGGGTCTAGCATGTGTTATTGATTGCTGAAATCAGATCTCCAAAAGTGGGCGTATAGAATTTTAACAAATAAAAATATTATATTAAATTTTCTGTTTTGGTGTTCTAAGCAATTTCCTATAAATAGGGTGTTTAGGTTAGAATTGAAAATCACACCAAAAATTGAAGTTTTCTCTCTCTATATTATCGAGCGTATTCTTGTGAGTATTTTGAGTATACTTTGAGTATTGCTATACAGTGCAAGTTCAAGTCATAGCCTATATCTGGTGTTTCAACTAGAAGTACTGTCTTTCGAGGTAAGGGATGTTATTTTATTCAAAAATGATATTATTTCTTCAATATCATTATGCCGAATTATTGGTTGGAAATTTTTTATCAAATTTGGAACTTTTTCATGTCGGGGTTACTATTCATGAGTTACTATTCACGAGTTACTATTCACGAGTACTATTCATGAAGCATGATGATGTTTTTTGTGAAATTTCTATCTTTTGGTGTTGGAATTACTATTCACGTATACGACACTATTCACAAATACGGCACTATTCACCGAAAGATGAAATTTCTTCTTTTTGTCCAAAAGATCTATTATGGATACTAGCTTTGATTGTATCCATGTTTTGATCATTCTTGAATTTTACTCCACTCTGATTACTTATGAAGTATTTTTGAACTTGGATTGTTTAAAATAAGAATCCTTAATATTTGTTCTTTTGTTTCATTGGATTCGTTCCCTTTAAAATATTTCCCATCATCCTCAGTCCTAAATGATAAAATTACTGAATATCTTTGGCATGTAGTGCAAAGATGAATGATTTCTTGATGAATATCTTTGGCTCGTAGTGCAAAGATGAATAGGTGTTTAGATGAACATGATCGACTGATTAATATCTTTGGCCTGTAGTGCAAAGATGAATATTTGATTCTAGATATATGTTGATTGATGTTATAGGGATAAAATATCGACGATGAACTTTTAAATTCATATATAGAAGATAGTAGTTTGCATTCTCTACTTAACTCTTCTAATGAATTGTTGTTTCCGCTGCAGTTGTTGATTTAAAACTGGTTGTCTATTGTATTCTATTAGATTTTTCCCCGTTGAAGACTAACGATAATTTGTTGTATATTATCTTAGTCATAATATTTTTTACTGGGCTAGTTGAGCTCACCCTTTTCCTTTTTATTCCATTTTTCTTCGCAGGAGGCGAGAATGTAGCGAGTACTAGTCGGGGTATGGAATGAAGGTTCTAGAGAGAGTTGTTTAGTAGTCCTCACCATTTTTGTAAAATAATGTATCAATAATTATGATGGGGATTTATTTGCGTGTGGATATTTTCTAGACAGCAATATCTGTATTTAAACTCTCAGTTTATATGTTGTAATAATAAAGTTGTAGTTATTTATGTACCATGTATTTGGCGACTCAGAATGGGTTGGATGGAATGGACCTATTTTGGGGGCGTCACAATCACTGTAGATGACAAATCCCTCTGAGCTAGATGGTATTATCAGAACAGGTGCTGAAATGAGTCTTCTCTTGAGTTCTTGAAAACTATTCTCACATTCCTCGCTCCAACCGAACTTTGTATCTTTTCGAGTCAGCTGAGTTAATGGAGTAGCGATTCGAGAAAATCCTTTCACGAATCTCCGATAATAACCAGCTAAGCCGAGAAAGCTACGTACTCCGGTCACTAACTTTGGTTGCTCCCAGCTTTGAATTGCTTCAATCTTCACTGGGTCAACAGATATTCTATGATTTGATATTACGTGCCCAAGGAATACAAATTCCTCAAGCCAGAACTCACATTTCTTTAACTTGACATAAAGCTTGTTTTCACAAAGCTTTTTAAGTATCAGCCTCAAGTGTTGCTCATGGTCTTCACGGCTTTTGGAGTATATGAGGATGTCATCAATTAAGACTATCATAAAGTGATCCAAATATTCCTTGAATATTCAGTTCATCATGTCCATGAAGGCAGAAAGAGCATTAGTCAATCCAAAAGACATGACTAGGAATTCATAATGCCCGTATCGAGTTCTGAAAGTAGACTTTGGAATGTCATCAGTTTTAATCTTCAACTGATGATATCCGGAATGAAGATCAATCTTTGAATAGAATTTGGCTCCTTGCAACTGGTCAAACAGGTCATCAATGCGAGGCAACGGGTACCTATTTTTGATGGTGACATGATTCAACTCCCGATAATCAATACAAAGTCGCATACTTCCATCTTTCTTCCTCACGAATAGAACATGAGCACCCCGAGGAGACGTACTAGGACGAATGAAACCGATGTCTAATAATTCCTGTAGTTGGGTTTTTAACTCCTGAAGTTCAATAAGAGCCATTCGATATGGGGCTTTGGAAATTAGTTTTGTACCGGATTCAAGGTCGATACAAAATTCATTTTAACGCTCTGGGGGTAGGCCAGGAAGTTCTTCAGGAAATACGTCGAAAAATTTATTAACAATAGAAATATCATTCAAATCTGACGTATTTTTATTTAAATCCGTGACATGGGCTAAGAAAGCTTGACATCCGTTTTTCAATAAATGAATAGCTTTATGGCTTGATATGACAGTGATTGAATTTAGTGGTTTGGTTTCTTGAATTCGCATAATAGGTTGGTTAGGAATATGAAAGCAACAACCTTACGAAAACAATCTATTTTAGCATGATGAGTAGTTAACCAATCAATCACTCAAATCACATCAAATGCAAGTATTTTCAAAGAAATAAGATCGAAAGGTAACGTGCGATTACCGATTTGAATCAAACAAGACTTATAAATAGTGGATGTAATGAAAGTTTCTCCGAACGGAGTTTAAACCGATAAGTTAAAGTCTAATTTCTCCGGAGTCAAATTTAAACGTTGAGCGAAAGTAGGAGAAATAAAGGAATGGGTAGAATCAGTATCAAATAAGGTATATACTTCAATAGAGTTTATGATTATTTTACTCGTGATCACCTCGTTTGGATTCCTCACTTTTTGGAGGTTACAACAAATACTTTCCCTTGAACTACAGATTTTGTCTTGTTTGGGAGGGCCTTTGATGCCTCCATCCCAGCTGGACTTAACTTTGGTGCACGAAAAAATCGGGCTAGGTGACATTCTCTTCCACAATTGTAACATGCTTTGGACTGCATCACGCAGTTTGGACTGATATGCCCCTCCCCTCCGTATTTGTAACATACGACCGGCAGTCGTTCTCCTTCCTTAACAATAGGTGCTGATGCTGACGTCTTTCCATCATTGTTGAATCTCCTCTTCTTGAAATGTCTACTCTTATTGTCATGGCCAGGATTACCACCGAAGTGATTACCATTTCTGGCATGTTGATTCCCTCCACGCTTGTTGTCACCGCTTCGATAATTGCTACCACTGGTATTATTGACTTGTCGGCTGCTCTCTCTTGGTTGGGTTGACTCATTATCGTTCTCCAACAACTGAGCCCTATTCACAACATTTGAATACAAACACAGTTTGTGAGAAATTAGGTATTGATGTATCTTGGGTTTCAAACCTCTTAGAAACATCCGCGTCATTCTCTCCTCATTATCAACCAAGTGGGATGCAAACCAGGACAACTCGGCAAACTTAGCTTCGTACTGTGACACGGTCATAATATTTTGCTCCATCTTGATAAACTCTACCTCCTTAATGTGACGAATACTTTCGAGAAAGTACCTGTCGTTGAACAGCTCTTGGAACTTCTCCCAAGACATCTTCAGTGAGGTAGGTTGAGTACGCTTTACAGATTCCCACCAGTAATCTGCCTCTACTTGCAACATGAAGGTGGCAAAGGGAACCTTTTGCTCCTCAGAGCATCCCAAGACATCAAATATCTTGGTGATCTGCTTTATCCACGTCTCCGCCTTAAGTGGTTTTGGCTCTCCAAAAAACTTCGGTGGTCCCAGCTCCTTGAACTGTTTAGTAGTGAACGTCCGAGAGTTGCCAGTGTTTCCACCTGCATTTTGAACAGGAGCCGCTCTCGCCTGATGTTGCATGAATTACATAAAGCCTCTGAAAATCCCATCGTTCACCATTTCATCGGTGTTATTATTTACCTAAGGATTATTGTCTTCCTATTACACATTATCCTGGGTATTGATCGTTAGTGACTCAAAGGTCTCATGTGCTTCATTGCTTATCTCAATATTTTTGGATGCCATTTTTAAATACTACAACAAAACAAGGGTTAATTAACATATCACATATTATCACTATACTCTGACCGACCAATTAAATACCAAATAAACTTAGGTAGGTCATACTAGCGAAGGAATTCCCCGTCTCTCCCCTCCTAGTTCTTGTCTCACATCTCAGCCAGGGATCTTATCCCTAAGCTTTGATACCAACTGTGACGCCCCCAAAATAGGTATACATCACCCATCTTGAGTCACCAAATACATGGTACAAAATTCAAATACAACTTAATTATATAACAGTCGTGTAAATTACGACAAAACATAATCTAATAGTTTTAATAAGAATATTATCATCTAGACAATATCCACACTCAATGGAGTCCTTATTACATTTATTGTCACACTATTTTATAGAATACTGAGGACTACTAAAACAACCATCTGGACCGTCAATACAATCCCCAACTCGTCCCAGCTATATTCTCATTTCCTAAAGAGAACAGTGAAAGAAAGGGTGAGCTCAACTAGCCTATTAAGAAATATTATGACTAAGATAATGCAGAATAAATTATCCTTAGCCTTCAACAGTATGACAACTGATAGAATATAATAGACAACAAGTTTTAGATCAACAACTACAATGGAATAAGCAATCCATTAGAAGAGTCAAGTAGAGCATAAAATCTACTATCTTCTATGATTTAAAAAGTTTTTCATCAACTTTATCATTGAGACTCAGCTTAATAAATAAAATCAAATCATCCCTGCATCACGACAAAGGATATTCATGTAATCATCAATGGTCATGATTATACCGAATAATTCCTGGTCATAATCATACCAACAACTGTCCATCAATGAACTACAGTCAAATGAGGACTTTCACCACATCATTCGTCACCTTACGGTCATGATTATACCGAATAATCCCTGGTCAAAATCATACCAAGTCCATCTATGAACGTAAGCCAAAGATGACTTTCATCACAATATAAACATGAGGATGATGACAATGACATAATAATTCAATAAAACAAGGTCAAGGATAAATTTTAAAGATTTATAATTTAATTTATCCAGAAATCAATAACGTCCAAATTGTCAACATGATACTGCTTTGTGGATTAAAATTCAAGAATGCTCAAAAGAATATTTCCATATAAAAATACTGGATGAAGCACAAATATCCAGGATATTCTACTAATTTCACGGAGTATAGAAGCCAAAACTTTAACCAACTGAGTATAATAGAATATATGAAACTGGAAATGGATTTTTGCCCAGCATGCGGTAATCCACGTAGACAGATCATTTCCACAATTTAATAAGGAATTAATACGAAGGATCATTCACCATGCATGCGGTAGTCCACATAGACAGGTTATTCTAACAGAATAATAAAGAATGTAATAATAGAAGAATTCAGCATGCATGCGGTAGTCCACACAGACAGATTATTCCAACAGAATAATAAAGAATGGAATAACAGAAGAATTCACCATGCATCCGGTAGTCCACACAGACAGATTATTCCAACAGAATAATAAAGAATGGAATAACAGAAGAATTCACCAGAATTCACCAGGCATGCGATAGTCCCCACAGACAGGTTATTCCAACATAATAATAAAGAATGGAATAACATAAGAATTCACCAGGCATGCGGTAGTCCGCACAGACAGGTTATCCCAACAGAATAATAAAGAATGAAATAATAGAAGAATTCACCAGGCATGCGGTAGTCTGCACAAACAGGTTATTCTAACAGAATAATAAATAATGGAATAACAACCCTTACGAGTATTGAAAGAAATAACTCTCTTCGTGAATACGAAAGAAATAATACCCCTTACCTTAGAAGAAACTGGATACTGGAATACTATAATTTCTCTCTATAATAATTTCTCTTATGAGACTTAGTGAATTGGTGAGAATGAAAGAAGAACAAGCTTCTATTTATAGAAAAATACAGTTTTGATAATTGCACGTTTTGGGACTCGAAATATTACAGTATAATACCTTCCTCTTTTTCTTCATTTTAGTTTAGTCCTGCAAGTATTATCAACTTGCACCACCTCCCCTAATAGTAAATAATGTGAATTAATAGATCATCCATGTGAATTAATAGTATAACCATGTAAAAAAATTAATTACAGTATAGTACCTTCATCTATACCTCTATTTTTAATTTATTCATGCAAGTATTATCAATCTTGCACCAAATCCCCTAATAGTAGATCATATGAATCAATAGTACACACATGTGAACACATAGTTATAAGCATGTGAATTAATAGCAATTAATTGCTCATTTATCCTGTGAATTACCCGATTGGTCAATATAACCTCCATACATTAATTATTATCAAAATAAATGTCGATTTCCACTAACACTAATAATTCCCACGTAATGGAACTATCAATTTCATCTTTTAATCAATATAAACTTATTCATCATTAATATTATAACTCACAATATTTAACAACCATGTCGTTCCTAGGAAAGAGGAGAAACCTTCATTACATATACAAGTATATATGATTTAGCATCCGGTGAGTTATGCCTCGATTGAACCTAGACTTATGTTTGGATAATGTGCATCACAATATTTAACAACAATATTGTGAGTTATCATTAATATTATAACTCACAATATGGACTAACATTAATGTTATAAGTCTAGGCTCAATCGAGGCATAACTCGATAATGTTAGTCCATATATATAAAATATACATATATAAGTATATATATACAGACAGAAATGAAAACCACGTATTGAAGTCCGGGCATACACACACAACACGACTCTCAATGTGAGGAATAGTGTGTACAAAGATGAAGAGAAAGGCTTTATAGAGTGTGAAAAGGCTTACAGTGGACAGCCAAACTAGGCTTCTATCACTCCAGATGGATAAACACTCAGCTCCCGCCGGTAAAATATAACTATATGTGAGCTAACAGGTGTTTAAAATGAGAAAGCACTCAATATAGGGTATGTACAAAACAAATTGGATAGGGCTTCCTCACCTCTTTTTCTCTTACAAATGGCCACCCCAAGCTTTAAATTTATAGAGCTGGGAGCCGCAGGTGTACCTGCGGCAGCCATAGATGCACCTACAGCTTCTCGAGGAGCCTCAGACTCCGCGTGTCCTGCTGTCTCAAAGTACGCGCACTCGTGTACTGTGATGTTCGCGTATTACTGTACTTTTACTATCGGGTAGTTCAACAGTTTTAACGATAACACTTTCGCCGTTATTTTTATAAAAATATAATTCTGTCATTTTTTTACTACGATAATACTTTCGTTGTGGGGTCGACCAATGATTGTGCCGTCATACAAATATTCCCTATTAAAACGAATATTCCCCGACCAATCAAATATTATATAACCACTTGTTTACTTTGCAAAATTTATAAATATTACCCACAACTATAACATTATATCAAATTCACACCATAATATTCAAAAAATATTTTGAGAAAATTATTCTTTATTCATAAAAGTTGGGGTCTTACATAATAACCTTAATCATTATACGCATTACATTTTCTTCTCGGAAATCACTTTCCCTAACCCTTAGGTTTTAAGTCCATAGGCAAAAACTTTGTTTGCCATAACTGAAATATTATTGGATATTCCATCTCGTCTTAGAATTCTATCATTACACGTTTCTCAAAATTTCAAATCTAATTCTTGAGCAGAAACGGATGAATAGTGTATTTACGAAAATTTCTCGAAAAAGTTTTATTTTCGCCTTGGAAATTTAAAACAATTAATTCTAGCACATAGCCAGAATCCTAACCACATCCGCACATTCTAGGTCATAGAACGACCTTCAAATAGCTTACTCACATAAATAATCAATTAAATTCATTTAATCGACATAATCAAATAACAATTTAATTAATTTAAAATTCCAATTTTCTCGGGCATTATAATCGTTGTTCCGATGGTCGTTGCCACCGGTATGATTATTATAGTGTTGTTGGTCGTTGCCTTTTGGTTGAGCTGACTCATAATCGCGTTCTAATCACTGAGCCTTATTCACAACATCTGAATATAAACAAAGTTTATGAGAAATGAGGTATTGACGTATTTCGGGTTTCAAATCTCGTAGAAACATTCATGTCATTCCCTCCTCACTATCAACCAAATGAGATGCAAACCGGGACAACTCGGCAAACTTAATCTTATACTGTGACATTGTCATATTGTTTTGCTCCAGCTTGATGAATTCAACCTCCTTCATGTGACAAATACTTTTGGGAAAGTACTTATCGTTGAAAAATTCTTAGAACTTCTCCGAAGACATCTTGAGTGTGACAGGTTGAGTATGTGTTACAAATTTCCACCAATGATATGCCTCTTCTCTCAACATGAAGGTGGCGAAGGGAACCTTTTGATCCTTTGAGTATCCCAAGACATCAAATATCTTAGTGATCTGATTTAACCACGTCTTTGCCTTAAGTGGTTCTGGCTTTGCCAAAAATTCTGGTGGTCCCAGCTCCTTAAGCTGCTTAGCAGTGACCAGCAATGAGTTTCTAGTGTTTACACCTGCATTTTGAATAAGAGTCTCTCTCGTTTGGTTTTGTATAAAATCTAAAAAGTTCCTAAACATACCATCGTTCGTCATTTTGTCGGTGTTGTTGTTTACACGAGGATTATTGCCTTCCTGATGCACATTATCCTGGTTATTGATCGTTGGTGACTCAACAGTCTCATGTGCTTCATTGCTTATCTCAACAATTTCAGATGCCATTCTAAAACACTGTCACAAAAAAGGGTTAATTGACATGCCACATATTATCCCTATACTCTGACCGACCAATTAAATAATAAATGAACTTAGGTAGGTCATACTAGCGAAGGAATTACCCGTCTCTTCCCTCGTAGTTCTAGTCTTAAACCTCAGCTAGGGATCATATCCTTAAGCTTTGATACCAACTGTGACGCCCCCAAAATAGGTATACATCACACATTCTGAATCACTATATACATGGTACAAAATTCAAATACAACTTAATTATATAACTATCGTGTAAAGTACAACAAAACATAAGCTGAGAGTTTTAAAACGAATATTATCTTCTAGACAATATCCACACTCAAAGGAGTCCTCATTACAATTATTATCACACTATTTCACATAATAGTGAGGACTACTAATGCAACCATCTAGACTCTTCACTCCGTTCTTGACTAGTCCCATCTATATTCTCATTTCCTGAAGAGAACAATGAAAGCAAAGGGTGAGCTCAAATAGCCCAGTAAGAAATATTATGACTAAGATAATGTAGAATAATTTATCTTTAGCCTTCAACAGTGTTAAATTATTAGAATACAATAGACAACAAGTTTTAGATCAACAACTGCAGTGAAATAGGCATTCCATTAGAAGAGTCAAGTAGAGCATGATATCTACCATCTTCTATGATTTAAAAGTTTATCATTAATTTTATAGTTGAGACTCAACTTTAATAAATAATCCACATCACAGAATTATCCATGCACTATGGGCCAAGGATATTCATTAGTATCACGACCACGAATTATCCATGCACTACGGGCCAAGGATATTGTAACGACACCAAAATTCATACAATTTAATTCTCGACTTCAGTCATTGATAATACATTTAACCTCTAATTTTACATCATTAAACGATAATACAACCATTGAAAGTTGCGGAATAATTAAAATTTTTTATTACAAACTATCGTCGTTCCCAAAACCTTCTACCTTTACATCTAAATATCCCAGAATCATTTTAATACTACAATAATTTATATCGCAAAACGATATCACAATTCAACATTAATACATTATTCGGATCCTTAAACATGGTTCAATAATAATAACACAACCAAAGTGTATAAATCTTCAAGTATCACATCTAATTCATGTCTTTCAACTAACACATAACTTTACCTTGAATCTTGAACCTGCAAAAGTGGTTATTTGCAAGGTTGAGCTCGACAGCCCAGCAAAATCTAACAGTTTTCATGCATTACATAGCACATAATAACATGCTCAACATATAGCATACATGCTACAGTTCATATAACAAGTATAAAGATTGAGTCCTTACTTAATTAGTATGCTTTAATCAATCAACATAGTCATAAATTGACATTAACATATCATATTTTCAACATATGTATAACACATCATGCTCTTTGTAATAAAGATTTAAAATAGTTAATCATCATGTTCACATAGCAAATAGGAATCGAAAGACTTGCCTTGATCGTTGTTTACCAATAACAGTTTAACAGCTTACATATATCTGCACTTCACGTGCCCTACACAATTATATAATCATTCACATTAACTATTAGTCACATAGAAAGGCATAGTAGTTGTAATGTAAACTTTATTTTACGTCTCATAACCCTTCCTATCATAAATACACAATGTCCAATTTGATTGTGTTAACTTTCAACTTATATCTCACTATATTTCATATTCAAAGTTCATTCAAGTGTTTATGTCTTGCTAGGAATCATTATTGGTTTTATATTAAACCCATTTTATACCTTATAATGTTCATTTCATTTGACTTAAAACACTTTTTACGTTCATTAACATTTGTTACGGCGTTTCGACTTTCATTCGTCACACGCCCGATTTGTCTCTCTTGTGTGTGCTTAATATGCATATACAACTTATCTAATATATCATTTATTAATGTTAAGTATCATTATACTTCATAATATTCATGTTCTATAACTTAGAACAACATCTTTTATCATCAAGAGCACTACACTTGCACACGTGCATGCCCGACGCCCTTTGATTGCCTCCGAAAACACAATAATCCTAAAGATGACCATTTTTACCCCTATTATAGACCTCAAATTGAAACTCTTAAAGAATAAAAGTTTTAGGTCTATTCGTCCTCGTTCCGGATCATCTTGAATCACCTCAATAGGAGTTTGTATGAAAATGTTATAGCTGTTTTACCAAGATTGGTCAAAGCAGTCACACTTGGCACTATATGTGCTCGGCCGTTACCATTTCCTTCACAACTCCCATGTGCCCGCGCCATCTAGCAGCGCTGGGCAGTGCGCCAGCGCTCCTGGGCAGCGCGCCCGTGCTAAGCTTCGCCCAGATTACAGTGTTTTATGATTTCATAGACCAAAACTCCTTCTAATTATCATAATATGAGTTATACTCATCCAAATCAGTCCATTTTTTATTCTATGAGTTTGTAATTCATAGAACTACAACATACCAACTACCCAATAATTAACATAAACATTAACTAACCCAAATATGAATTTAAAACTCATGTTCATACTAATTGTTCATGTTTTGACAATTTAGCGAATTCGTTCACTACGAATTCGTTTCTCAACCAAATTGATTCGTTTAACTTTTGTTGTTTTTATTTGTTCACATACTAACATAATCCAACATCAATTTTACAATTATAACATAAACTCCTAACCAAATTTAGTCTCAAAACAGACCCAAAATACATATTTTAAGCCAAAACCAAACTCTTCTTATTTATCATCAACAATATGAATTTGTTTACCAAAAACTCAACAATAAACAATATAGAGCATATTATACATACTCAAGAACATATATAACAAGTTCCTTAATAGATTAACCATAGAGAATCATTTTTTTAAAGAAGTATACTTTAGAAAGTAAACAAAAAAACTTTAGAACTTGCCTTTGATTCTTCTAAGCTTAATTAGATGATATTAATCTCCTTCTTCTTCCTCCTTAGATTCTCAAAACTCTCTCAATTTCTCAGAGAATCTATCTCCTCTATCAATTCATCTTTTCTTCTCTGCTCTCAAACTTATGAAAATAATAAGCGTAACAGAAAATAACTGAAAAGTAGTCTTTACGTAGCTTTATCCCATCTGTTACAAAAGGCAAAGGGTCATAAGGCCATGTTTGGCTAAACCCATAAACCCTTTTTAATTTATTTTTATAATTTTCATTACTATATGATCCATTTGTCACACCCATTAAATAATATCCTACATTCTTAAATTAATTAAAGTTAAACTTAATTCATTAATAAATTAAGTCAAGCCTTATCAATATAACTAAAATCTATATTCAACCATTATAATTATAACTTTATTTAACAAATTCTCAATCCTCTAATTTAACTATTTAATTAAATTAGAATATTTCTATCAACAATTTCCACCCAACTTCCATAACAATTACCATCAAATATATTTATATTAATTCACCATTTTAATTAAGTGAATTACTCTCATTATTTATGAAATTTTAATGCATACCAATTTCATTGCCATAAAGCATAATAATCGAATTATACTATTTCATAATATAATTTTCAACTTAATTAAATTAACTAATATTATTTAGTTAATTACCTTCCCGTAAAAATCTCATTTAATTTCTTTAATAGTTAAATTAACTATTAAACCTTATTTTTCAAACATATA